>NBNE01001382.1:0-12925 GCA_002215365.1 Phytophthora megakarya | reverse complement strand
ACGTCCAGTGCTCCGGCTCCTGCTTCGTTCGGAACTCCGGCATTTGTATCGGCGTCGTTCACGCCCAGAACTCCAGCTCCTGCTTCGTTCTCCCACAGTTCTCCTGGGCTTGCTTCGGTATCGCTCACGTCCTGAACTCAGGCTTCTGTTTCGGCTTCGATCATGTTGAAGGTTCGAGCTCCGACTTGAGAGGGTTTTACGGTCCGAGCTTCTGCTTCGATCTGAACGCCTCCCAAGTGAGTACTGCGAGGTGGCGTGTTTGGCAGCGGATGATGGAGGTGATAGTTCCAGCGTCGATACCGAAGACGGAGAACCTTCTTGCTGCATTCTGGTTCGGAGGGGAGTGGGTGAGTAGAAGTGTCGGGTACAGAGCCAATGATGAAATGCCGGACCAGGTCAACCAATAGATTTGACCAAATCCCTTGATCAGTGCAAAATATGGCGTTGACCAATTTTGTGTTGATCGGAATATGATCCTTTTAAAAGTCTACCGTTGTAGAAGCTTGATAGGCTCTAACTTAATAAACGTCAGAGGTAATTGACGAAGTGCGACGAGTCTTTTAAGTTTTTTCTTTTGGGTCTTCGGTCTGATTCGAGGCACGCTGCATTGGGTACCACCATCAGAGCCCCGACTAGCAGTAGGGCAGTGACTGCTAGGACGGTAGTGCGCCTAGACATAGAATTTTATTTTTGGGCGCGGGTACCCGGCAGTTACCCGAGAAAACCTTCGGGTACCCGTACCCTACCCGACTTCGGTATTCCCGCTACGGGTGAAGGGTTTACCCGTATAGGGTACCCGATTGCGAGCTATGGGAACCACCACCGTCAATAGGAAAGCAGCACAGCCAATCTCCTCTACGCCTCCCATTGAGGGCCTTCACAAAACACCACAAATCGCTAAAACAGCGCTCCAAAAATCGACCGCAAAAACGAGGGATAGATAACTCAAATTCAGACAGCATGCAGCGCAGCAGTGTGATTCTGTAGACAATCTCATTCGCCGCCATGACCCGAGGAAAAGGCTGGACCACGCCGGAGACGCTGTACATGCTTGGTCTGGTTGAGCCGATCCTGCCGTTTGGCTAGAACCAGTGGAATGCGGCTCAGCTCGAGAACAACACCAACCTTCCTGAAGGCTTCGCCGCCCTTAACGCCGAGTCTATGAAGCGGAAGTTCAACGCTATCAAGAACACACGCAAGACAACAGGATATCCTTCCTATCCGGTTGATGTAGCCAAACAAAGCGTGTGTATCGCTAGCGACCCCGCCATCTCCTGGCGGTTGGATAAATTGAAATCAACAATGCCACACGCTGCGTACTTGTTTGTGCGGGATCAGAAGAAGTTGTATTGTCATGGATGTGTTCGTTTCCTTCTCGGTACCCTAAAGCAGCCAACGCAACGGCAGTGACAAAGTCCATTCGTATTTGCGGCTTTATAAGAAAATTACAACAATATTAGATGCAATCTGTCATGTCCTTGCCACCCAAAAGTATTTGGATGCCGTGAATTGAGCTAAATGCCGCCATAATGACTGAATTGTATCCGTTTATGTATTCATGGGCGATATCTCTACAAATCGCAACTCCTTTGCTTCGGAGACGTGTCTTCCCTGTAGATTTTTGAGATACGAATAGCGACAGCTTATTTTACCTGTAAACGAGCGAAATGTTTTGAAACAGTTTTCTTTGTGTGCCCACAAATGCGCATTTAAGAGCAGAACAAGAGCCGTGGTCAAAAAATTGCAAGGGCTGGCGAGGGGTCTACAATCTTGCTGCTTGGGCGGTAGAAACTCGACTATACGGAATAATATGTCAGATCGAATTTTGTCACGAGTTTGCGATGACAAGCCAAGATGATCACGAGTCGGGGACGGGTCAGCGATAAGGTGGTCACAACACCGGCGTAAATATATCTTTCTGTTTATCGCACGTACAGCTTCGATCTACTGCTTGATTCGAGGACAGCACACTCCTGTCTTTGCGACAATGTCATCTCCGGTGGGAGAGGAGGCCAGCCAATTGGACGGTTTTCTCGTAGCACTTGTCGCAAAACAAACAGCGAGCTCGTTGCGGAACCGCATTTATCACAAACGCGAAATATGGGTGGCAAAGTGGTATTGGATGGAGCCGAGAAAGCTGTTAGTGGGATCGTGATAGCTTGAAGGCAATCATAATTTGCCCGCATGTTGGACAACGGCGAGCATGAACTGGTAGAGGCAGAGTATTGGTGACAATACTTGATGAATCTTTTTCAATCGAGGATACTAAAGTACTGGAAATGCCTCTGTTAGCTAACAAAGTGTCACACTTGCCATTTTTACGAATAATACCGTTCAACCATATCGAAAGTGTGCATGCAACGTTCTACCTCCCTGAGTTTCCGTCACCTCGTAAGAACCAGCGACTAAGCCAAACAACTCCGTAAACGACTTTTAAATGCCACTATTTCTATTTAGCTCGAGAACGTCTTCAATAACAGCTTCAATATACTGTAGAAATAAGCGAGCCGAAGCCGAATCGTTATAAAGGCTCTGCACAATTCCGTTTTAGAGAGCAGTCCTGACCGTAAACAGTCCTAAATTGAATCATTCGTTGTGATACCAGTATACTGAGCCATTGTAAACGATATCGCAACATTAGAGGTCAACGTAACAAAGAGCGCTGGTAGGCCAAAACGGGTCTGGTACGCGAAAGCTTCTCTTCTGTATTGCTGGCGCTCAAGGGAACTCCCCCCAGTACCTAGTACCACAGATCTCAAATACCTATGAGCTGGTGGATTCGCGGAGAAATACTTTCTTGTTGTCTCATCTCATTTTGGCATAAAGCCGATTCAAGCTGATGAGAAGGTATGGTGTGCAGGGATTAACAGTAGATTGGTTCCAAATTACTGGTGTGGTACTGGTTACTGGAAATTACTGCTCAAACTACTATTACTTCCAGTAATTGGAAAATGTGGATGACATATACTGCTGCTAGTCCAGTAACTCAGACTCAGAGCTGTTTGTACTGTAAAACTACTGTCTATTACTACAAGAGCAGCTGCAGAAATCAAGAAGATAATGGCGATTTACGTTTTGGTCAGCGTGGTAGGCCAGTTCCGGTGCTCCTCCGAAGTGGTTAAGTCCTTTAGGCACTTGCTAGAAGCAGATTGCTGATTCTAAAGTTCGCTAGCGCGGTTCGCGGTTCGTCGAACGCACACATGTGGGGAGTAGATTTCTCCGATCCGGAGTTTACAAGTCTCATTCTGCAATCAACACAAGCCCCCAACCCCGCCTGTTTCTCCATGAAGTGTGCGAATCCCGATTGTTCCTGCCCCGAGATACCGCGGACAGATCCCTGTCTCGTGTGTGGACTCGGGGTCCACCATCTCTGCAGCAATGACCTCTACGAGGGCAAGCTCACGGAACGTTTCTGCAGTGCCGCGTGTCTGTACAAGTGGAAAACGGTGACGGCACCTCCGATGGAAGGCAAGAATGTCTCCCAAGATTCGAGTACGTCCATCAGAACTGCCTCACAGCTGGCAGATTCTCAGATATCCTTGGTCCCGTTGTCCCAGTCGTCCGTGCCTACAAGCCCTGCTTCTTCTTCGGTGGAGCCGACGATCGATTTGACCCAGCAATCCGATGTCTCGACGGGCGTTGACGCTTTTGGCATTCCCCTGAACGTCGTACACTATCGGCAACAAGGGCGTCGACATGCAGTCTGGGACATCATCCACCGGTTGGATGTGCCATTTGAGACTAAGGACGACAAGTACGCCACCCATGTCTGCTTGCTCTGCGCGCGAGATCGCTCGTGTAACCCCTATGCTGCGCCTGAATCATGGTAACATGGTCTTCATCGTTTCGCGCACTCGACGAACGCCTTGGATTACATGGAATCATCAAGGCCATTCCATTAGTAACGCGTACTCGGCGATCAAGATGAAGAACGCTGTTCGTCACGTCGATGAGGCTATGACTGTAGCATACGCTCAAGAGCGTAAACGTGCTACTGCAACCGCGATTGGCGCCCGCCTACCGAAGAAAGGAGCGCTTCAAAAGCTGTGGATGCCGTCGCAAAAGAAGCTGGGTGTCTACATTTCCTACTGGTTAATTAATGCTGGGTTACCATACAACACGGTGGCTACGGAGGATTTTAAAAGACTGATCCAGCGTGCAACGGGCGACACAAATGCTGCTATTCTTAGTGCCTCCACTTACCGCGACTTACTGAGTGCTGTCTTCTCTAAGTTTTGCAAGTCGGTCGCGAAGATACTGCTTCGAGAGTTTGAGCTTGCCCACCACGCACCGTTTCTGAACCTACTTCACGATACTTGGACCACGGCAAATGGGAAGAAGGGGGCCTTAGGAACATCGATTCG
This sequence comes from Phytophthora megakarya, assembly GCA_002215365.1. Classification (NCBI taxonomy): domain Eukaryota; phylum Oomycota; class Peronosporomycetes; order Peronosporales; family Peronosporaceae; genus Phytophthora; species Phytophthora megakarya. The sequence goes on along the minus strand of NBNE01001382.1, from coordinate 8,561 downwards.
CTGGATCGACGAAACATGGACATTCCGCGAGGTCGCACTACTTGTCTCGGTAGCTTTTGGGTCACACGCGTCGGCTGACATGCAACGGATGATCTGTACGCGAGTGAAGCAGCTCTATGGACTTGACATCGATACCATGGCCCAGTTTGCAGTGTCTGACACTACTCCCAGCGCACGCAAGGTCTCCAACCTTTTCGAAGAAGCTTTGCCAACTGACTGCTACATGCACGTCATCAACTTTTGCTTGGAGTACGCACTTGGTATTCGTGAGAATAAAGACACTGTGGTTGTGTACGACCCCAGCACTAACACCAAGAAGCGCGAAAAACGCTATTGTACCGTTGGAGGCGTGTTCGAGGAGGGAAGGTTGTTGATCAGGCGTGTGCGTGACCTGAACAACTACTTCTGCACTGAACAGCGTTGCCAGCGCTTGGGGGAGGTTCAAGCCTTCTACAGCCTTCCCAAGCTGACAACTGCTCTTGACTGCGAGACACGTGTGGCCTACACGGTGAGGCTCTTTCAACGCGCGATTGTGAACTACTCCGCCTTTCAGGGGTACTTTCAAAAGTGTGACTCCAGCGATGATGTTGCTGTATTCGAGCGACTGGACCATGCTGACTGGCTGTTGATGGCCGAGCTGGAGGCAATCGTTGGGGCCTTCGCTGACCTTGCACGGGCAGAAGTGCAACAGAAGGACATGGTTGCATCCGAACTGATTTTCTGCTCAAGTACACGGTCGATCGGCTGCGATGTGACCAGTTCATGGTTTGTGGCATCGATGCCGCGCGATCGGCAACAACTACAATCTCTTCATTTCCGCGCTACCCTGTACAGGTGGAAGAGCTCAGCACGCTGGGTCGGACGTGTCTCGATCGACTTAAAGGCCAAGTGGAGAGGCGCATTGCGCTGGCAACACCCGAAACCGTGTTAATCCTGTTGCTAGATCCCCGCACAAAGTTCTCGGTTGAATTCTTCTTCAACTCAACAAGTTGGGCATAGATGGAGGTGCCAATGCCCAAGATGCAGAACAAGTTCGATTGATTATTGACGCCGGACGCAATCTTTTGCTCAATGCCCATCGAGAGGTATTTAGAGCAATGAATGCCAGTTCCAGTGGCGTTAAAGAAGCTTCAACGCCTTCCACGCTGCCAAACCTGGGCTTAATTCCATCGGCTGAGGAGAACAAGTCCATTTGTGGGGCTCCGATCAATCTCCACTCTCGTCCGGTCGCTCCTTCAACACTAAACGACCGAGCTGACAAGGTACTGCAGGACTGGATGGAGTATCGCGTTGACTGACTTGATGTTGCCAAGGAACAAGCAACAGTTGAGACGACGACTGATGATTACACCCCACTACTACTGGTTCTCCAAGATGGCGTCCCGTACTGGAGAGTTGGAGGCCTTTGTGAGTACGTGGACATTCTTAGCTGGTTTCGTGTGACAGGATGCGTCCTCTTCCCGTCAATTGCCGCGTTAGCGAGGGTCTGGCTTGGAAGAAGTCCGTCGTTTCAGGAGCGGGTGTTCTCGACTGGACGTTTTACCATGAGCAATTTACGGACTCGAACGGACAATCAACGAGCAGAGATGCAGGTGTTGTTGAGGCACAATCGTGATGAGAGCCGTCAGATGGAGCGTCTTGGCGATGCAAACATCTAGCTGACAATGCTGATGTAGCCATTTAGGTGGTTTCTTACTGGTAATTACTTGAAGTTACTGTTGTAGATCTACTGTAGTAGTTTATGCAATCGAATATATTATTACTGTTCTACCAGTAAAGGTTTTGTAGACCCAAGAAATTACTGCAGTAAGTACGTCATGAATCACGTTACTGTCAATCCCTGATTGTGTGATATCCATCAAACCGTCTCAGCAAATCGCCCCGGACTTACCAAATTGTAGTGTCTTATGTACTCATTTTGGGAAACTTTAATTTGACGCCTTTCTGCTGGGTGTCCCCTGCCGTAAGGAAATAAATGTGGTAACATCCTTGCGTAAATAAATAGTACCATAGAATTTGAAAACAACGATCGATAAATGCCAGAAAAGAAATCGGCGATCAGTGACAACTTCCGGTGCCTCTGAAGCGGCTAAAGCACGATTAACATCATTAACAAAGACCAAGCCGCGCTCCACAATCTCACTTTCGACATCTGTAGAGTCCACGCGAATAACGTCCCTGTTAATTCCTACACACTCTTGATCGACGTCAACTTGGCCGACTTAATCTGAGTCAGGTGCTTCATCAATTAAGTCTTGACGAATCGGAATGTCACCACATTGTTCAATTGTAATAGTCGCGTAGAAGGGATTATTCGACTTGTAAAAATTAAAAAGGCCTTGAAGATTAACTCAGCGAACACTATGCAAATGGCGAATTTACAACACCCTTCGTTTATGTTAGCGATTTGACCAGAACAACTTATACGAACCGCATTTATCTAACGATCGAAGCAGCAACAGAGCAGGTTGTCCAGGTGATGCATCGAAGGCCATGAAACACGAGCGGATAGAGCAATGGATGCCTCCCCACATGACACGTGTGAGAGACACTACAGATACAAGCTGAGTCATCAAGCGCTCCTCCGCTGTCGTATCAACTTTCGGAGGAGGCATTAAACCAATGTTGATGCGAACCGCGAAATTTGGTAACACACCACGGGAAAGGTCCGTGTCACAAGCATGACATACTTGGAAATGTACAAGCCCACCACCAGAACGCTGTTGCATACCTTCCGTGAAAAGAAGCGTACCTACAAGTACCGGGTAGATCGTTCCATAGTCGTAACCCTGTAGCAGCGATGCTGGTAAACCAAGCTCGGAAGGATCAAGAAGCGTACGCATATTATCCAACAAAGACTTATCACTAGTCAGTACAGCACGGCTTTGATGTCGGAAACGTCAGCAATCTCAAGTCGCACCTACGCATTCATCGAGCCGTGAAGACGAGAACTTTGTTTTCGATGTCTAGAGATTGGGTCGAGGTGTATTCTTTCCGTAGGAGGGTTCGTGACGCCTTCATTCCAGCGTCGACGTTTGTATTCGCGGGCTTTGCGGAGTTGCTCACTTTTGGCTGACTCGGTCTCGCGAGCGCAATGCCTTACGACAGCAGCACGTGGTCTTGCTTTCCGGTCATCAGAAGCCATGATGAAGCAACTCGAAAATCTAATGCAAAATTTTACGTTGGTTTTGTAAGCTTGAAAACTCGTGCTAAATCTTGGTTCGGTAAACGGGATGCGCCGTCCAGACTTTCAATAACTTGCGTTACTATATCTGCAACTGGTTTCGCTTCACTAACAACCGAAGAATGGACACGGGCGATTCCTTTCGCTTTTCGATCGTTTTTTTTTCTAATCAAAGCGGTCCCTGTGTGTCTTCTTCGGTTCAAACAGCAACACATTCGAGAAATCGCCGTGCTTCCGGAAACAGGATCTTCCGCACACTTAGCACAGCAACCATCGTTCTGTCGTCGTTTTTTCGAACTCATACAGAGGTACTGGAGGCAGATTCGTAGCGCACACTCAACAGCCAACTCAATATGCCTCTTTTTGGAGTGTTTTGTACATAATGCAAGGGTTGGACCAACGGGGGACTGTCAGGCCTAGCAGACTATTAGAACGGCAAGGCGACCAAACGCAACAAATATAGCACCAAAGTTTGTCGTCAGTACTTGATTATAGGCGATATCCTCATGCTTACGCACCAGAACGAGGAGTACAGAACGCGCGAGCTTGAGACTGAGAGACGCGACGGAACCGGCGATCGCGCCAGCGAAGGGCAAAATCAGAAATGGCTGGTATCACCTGAACGACCACGAGTGGTCATTAAGTCAAGGCTTCAGTTGATTATCAAGTGAATAGATAATTTCCGAAGAGAATTCGCAAAACGGTCGACCCTTCGTATGGTAGGCGGCACCTCTCAGCATCAAACAAAGCAATAGCGTGACCACAACTCAAAACATCCGGAAGCACTCGATGGCTGACATTCCATTCTTCACGAGTTCCGTTGGCCGGCGGTACATCCTCGAAACAAACGACTTGCTGAATCAAATTGAAGGAGTGGTGTCGCTTGAAATCAAAGGACGGTTAATCGTGACGGCAACGCAAATTTGGAGAACCATCCGGGCTGTTCGCCTGGAACTTGTTGACTGGGAAATTAAGGCGGATCTGGACGAGCTGTTGAGCGTTTTTGATGGGGGATTCCGCAACGCATTGATGAGAAGAATTTCCATAATACAGTACATATGTACTGTATTTTGCCGAAGAGAAACAAAAGAGACATGTACTGGGTTAGCTGATAGTAAGTTCGTTTATAGTCGTTAGCTGGAACTGGGTTAGCTAATAGTTCGTTTATAGTCGCTAGCTGGAATACAAAATCAATCCTACTCTACTTGCGCTGCCAAACGCGCACTACTTCTACTGGGAGCTCTTGACCGACGGCGCCTTCCTCGTGTGGATTGATACATCCACACAAAATCAATTGTTTCACGCTCAAACTCTACTCTAAGCTGCCACGGCAAGTTTTGAGATGGCTCCCACGTTAGTTCGTGGTAGTCGACCCACTGGACCAAGTAGAACTCTCTTTCATTCACCCAACGCTTAGCGTAGATTCGCTCTACGTCGAATTCCCTTTGATCACGCTCGCGCCATCCGGACCAAACAGCCCGCATCCTCGTCTAGCAGGCTCTTGATGGCTTTGGTTTGTTGATATTTGGATATTCGGGTTGATTCTTAGCTGCCAGAACGATCCATCTAGTTGACGCCTGAATGCGTGACTCTGACGTCGATTTCGCGGCGGCATGGCAAGTTGTGGTGTGCTTTGGTCTACAAAGTATTCAGGTTTCAATTAGCTATATTTACGCTAGCCATCGACCACTCCGTGTTTAAATATGGCAAGTTCTCTTTGGTACTACTTTTGTCATGATATTTTCAGATGGTATTTGCCAAACTGAAGCCGAACTCACGAGCTAGATGTAGATCGGAAGCATCCACTACAAAGCGAGCGTCGCCAAAGCTCGACGACGAAGCTTCCGCCATATTGGGAGTGAGGAAGCGAAGGACGTGGAGGCAATCAAGTAACGGCTCAAAAAGTGTACTTATCTCTATTTTTAGTATTTGTGGCTTGGGTCTGTATGGCACCAAACTTCTAACTGAATAGAGACGCAGTTGTTTGATGGTCAAAATAGAGTTAAGTACGTCCAATGTTACAAAACGAACCTAATCATAATGTACTGGATTCAACTTTATTTCGGGTAATTTTTATATCCTGTGAGAATATACAGTACATATGTACTGTATTATGGAAATTCCTCGCATTGATGATAAAGGCCGTTTTCTTTCTCGGCATAGCCGTCATGCCAGATATACCACCAGTAAGTGCACGCCTGATGATCGCAAATCCGTTAAATGTTAGGTTAATCAATGGTCAATGTCACACCACAACCTGAGAGTACAACATCCATGTCGAAGACTTTTAAGCATCACCGCGTAGGCACCAACCAAAGACGGCGGGCGCACAATTACAAGCTCAGGTATCGCAGGCATGTATCCTTCGTCTCTGCTCTGCATTTTGCGTATTGCTGTGAAAACGAATGGCGTGAGAAACGGAAAACAAGAGCGATGCAGCAGCTCCAACGAAGACCAATTCTACCTCCGCAGCATCAACGGCGAACAAGAAGTCAGGCCCCTCGCGTAATACCGAGGTCCCACGAAACAAAATCGGAGAAACAAAGCCGGGAGCAGCTAGTGAAGACGCGAAAGCTTCTCCAAACGAAGCAGTTTTAGTAACCGAGCCCTGAGCATATCCCCAGCAGCAGCCCTGGACCGACGAAGGCACCGCCAACATCGTATATTTCTCCTCTGAAGCGCCTGGAAACATCGTGCTGACCAAATGTAAAATTCACCAACGATCGTCCCCGCCAAGGATTTTCAAGCTTACATCTGAGCCAACGTGAAGCACTTGAGACGGCCCGGGCAAAAATACTGGTATGGGGGCGCTTGGTTTGGACATGAGTCATGTGGTGAAGACAGGCGATCTTGCACAATTGCACCTTGTCGATCTTCAAACACCGGGTTCTCCTGATGCAGTGCAGGCTACCTTGGGCCCGGATTACGAGCAGGATTATCTATCGGTGGATCAACTGCTGATCGCGGCAACGATTTTCTGCGCTACTGCTGAAACGCCAGGAGTCCCGCCTGAAGGCTCCATTGTGACAATTCTAAAGTCTGCCAAGTTGCACCTGTTCATGGACAAAGCATGCGAATTCACCACAAACCTGAACGAGTTGTGCTTCGAGGTCGCTCAAACCCACTCGTAAGCAGTCTATCGTTCGTATGGCAAACGTTATCTTTACATGCAGCGACAACTACACAGGACAGAGCTAACGCCAAAGGCACAGCTTCTCAGCCATATCTACGACTGTCTAGGGAAGACGTATTTTTGCTGCGAGCACGCAATAAATTTCTTTGAAACAAACCATTTCGTTTCGCAACACGAGCTTCACATCGATGATCACAATAGCAATATTTTCTTCGAAATAAACGATTTCGTATCGAAACACGAGCTCTACACGACGATCACATTACCCGCGGGCTGATTTTGATGCTACCGCGACGGAGGCCAAGGCCCTCGTGATGTCCTTGCCGGCGCGGGCGAACGACGCCAATATGTAGCCTATACGGTGCCAATAAATTAAAGCTCTCAAAGTCGTCTATTTTGGTTTGTCGGCAAGGGCGGACAGAAGCACCTTGAATCCGAGAAAGTTCTGGCTCTTGTGCGGGATGGGAGGTTCCTGTTCATGCACGCGTGGGGCGGCTGCGTTGTTGGTAAGGTCTGTACGCATTCATCTTGGTCGCTGCATGCTGTAGTCAACCACCACCACGTCGGGCCAACCTTCACAGACTGCGGCAACTGCGGGTGCGAACACAAGACCTTGGTCTTGTCGGCGATGAACTAGTAGCCCGCGGTAAGCTCAATCAGATTGTCCTCCTGGATCGCCATCCTATCCTGGTTCTTGAGGAAACGCGTACGAATTTCAGGGGATTAGGGTATGTGTGGGATGTGGATTGTGGTACCGAGCGCGGATTACAATAGACCGAATGTTGACACGATGTAACGCAATTATACGATGTTGTACTAATGTTGCTTGATTGCATCCGCTGCGGTCCCCCAAACGACAGTTCTTGAACTGCGAATTAGGTTAATTTACGTGTATGATTAGTAAGATAAGTTCTTACTTTTCGCATAATCGCAAGGACTTGTTGTCTTTCACAAATTTAGGAGGAATTCACAATAACAATTTGTAAAGGTAAAAGTCGTTGTGTACAACCACATCAAATAGTATGGAATGTGTGGTGCAAACACCACGATGTTCTTTGCACGAGGTAACAAAACTCTACTGACTTAAAACATATCTTCCTGCCAATCAGTAGTCCGCCTCGGTGTCATACACAGACTTATTTATATTCTATATGTAAGGATATTAGGAACGAACTTTGGGAACTGGTTTGGTTTTCCTAGTGAACAGGAAATTATTATCAGGGGGGTATATGAAAAACCGATGTGACCTTAACGCATGAGACGAGAAGATAGGGACTTTGATGCTCGAGGGGCTTGTTCTCTGGTAGGAATCTTTAAAACTAGCGGGGTTCGGTTCGAACAGTTAGTCTGCGCCTAATCCACCTTTTAGAATACTATCAATTGTGAAAGGATGTATCCATCCTGAACCAAGTGACACAGGAGATCAGAGGCGTAACCAATTCAGGTGATATATACTTCAGTAAGACATTTTACTTGGTTCGATCAGAGGCAGCAACAAGTCACGTGATATAAAACATTTTACTACTTGGTTCGACCTTCAATTGATTTAGTAAATTGATTTAGTAGTGCGTTGTACTACTACTAGTAGTAGTAGACGAGTAAAGGATCCTAGAACCAGACTTGGTGCGCAAGCACACGTACATGCAATGTAATACTACGTGTGTGGAAAATGCATTTCTGGTTAACATTATTTTCTCTGTGGAGCTTTGTCTAACTTTCGCGCAGAAAAACCAAGTTCTTTGAATTTTTTGCTGTACCATGCCCAATGTAACCAGCTCTCATCTGCAACATTCTTGTTGCGAGCTAAGCGCATCCACCTGAAGACTGTCGTCGGCGGTTGCGGCTCGCCACGGATCAACATTTGGCTAAGTTGTACCTTTTGCATGTCATTGGCCATCTTTTTCATGTCTGGGTTGTTCGCTGCTGCTGCAAGCATTTTCGCTAACTTTTCGTCTCCAACGGCGTCCGTAAACATCGTAACCATAGTTGGTGATTTCTTCGAAGGGTACTTCTTAGCGAATTGGTCCATGTAGTCTGCCAAATAATTGAGTTCTTTCGAGTGGGTGACTAAGTCATCAATCTTGTCGAATTTTAGCTGCTCAAAAATCTGGATTGGGGTCTTTTTGGAGGCCACGTCCGGGTACAATGCGTTATACATTCGCTTGTACGATAGCCAAGTCGGTCCATTGACATGTATTGTAGGATTCTTCGATCCCGTTAGGCCCAACAGTTTGTAGACACTTT
>NBNE01001381.1:0-12931 GCA_002215365.1 Phytophthora megakarya | reverse complement strand
AACTTAAATATTATATAATACTAGAACTTCTACATAAACCAATACTATTCTTTTATTGTTAGATGTTCTTACCAAGTGAATTTGTTTGTTGCATCTTTGTAGTACATGTATGTATTTTATATTAGAACCTAAACCCTATTTTATAGTAGTTGATATATTATTTTTAAAATTCTACTGTAAAGCATACTATATATTAAACGCCCCCATCGACCGGCCGGCTATGCGGGTCACAAAGGAAAAGTCTGGCAAAGCGCTTACAGTCGACCAGTGGGTCGTACCGTACAATCCGTACTTGTCATAAAAATATGTTCTAAACTAGTTTTGATGAGGTCACAGCTCCTTCCTAGACCGACCGTTGGAGATGCTCTAACCATTTGAATGTGTTAATTTGTTACATGCTCTTATATCCCCAGTGTACTACTTACAGTAGAGCTTATTTTGGTAGACGCTGCTTGTCAAGATGTTTCTATCTACCTACATGTATTCATCCGTGCGAAAAAATTGTTGATTCCAAGCATCTCCATATTGTATTAAAAATGCAATAGACAGAGATCCCAGTTTACAATGCCACGAGTTTTAGAAGTGAGTCACCGCCTATGAATTGCTTCTCCAACGCGTTGGCTCTATCATATCCTTAAATCGAAATTTACCGTTTTTTGTGGTTTCGGTCTGTAGATCTCCAACACGTTGGCCTCATATCGCAAAATCAATGGAAACGGCTGGAAGAGATCTGTGAAGCAGTGACGCGGACAAGAGGTAAAGAAGCTGTTGTTAGCTGTTCTAACGATGCTTTGAAATACTAATGGACACAGGCACATGTTTCTACCTTTGTAGTGCCTATAGAGGCCAGAATGGAGTGTATACGCACAATGGAACTCACGAGAGAGTCAAATCGTGCTGTCACGCACCCTTATGGATTATATAGCGTTCTGGCGAGATACTAAATGATGAAAAGCATGGTTTATAGCGGCTAGATGGTTGTCCTGCTTGACAGTACGGTAATATCGATTAAGGTGCTCTATGGTGTTGCTAATAACAACACCACGTAGCACCTTCGTTACATTTGTCGAGAAATACATGTTGCTTGCTTTGTTTGTGAATTGTTGTAGGTAGATATTTCTTGTAGACACCATAATAGCAGAGATTGCTGAGCAAAAGTCTAGCAGGTGGGCACGGGCAGCTCTTGCCCGTGAAAAGCAGAGTGCCCACCAATGTATAATTTCAACGTGTTTAGAATGACTGGCTGCGATAACTAGCTATCCTGAGATGTGCACTTTACACTCCCACTCGACCATAACATTCTCACGCCACGTGATTAGCTAAGGTCGTTTTCAAGTTGCATTGGCAGCATTTGCCAGCAACACTTCCACCTAGCAGGCAGCGCTTGCCCAGGCATATATCATCATACTGCAACGAAGTTGTAGCAACTTCCAGCACCTCTCCTTGCTCCCACATAATATCAATTCTCGTAGTTCAGTATTGCTAGAGGTAGAACCTTCAACATGTTTCGACATCTCTCAAATTTGACACGACCAAGAGCTGTGGTCATTACGTCCGCAAACATGTCATTTGTCCTGACATGTCTTTCTTCAACTAGATGCCGGACAAGATGGTACTTGTTTTCTATGTGCTTTGTCTTCGAGTGTTTCCCTGGTTTGGCAACCAAGTAGATGCTTCCTCGATTGTCACCAAACAGCACAGGTCCCTCAACTTCCCAATGCAACTCCACACACAGTCCTAGCATCCACAGGAGATCCTTGGATCGTTCATTGCCACGTACTCCGTTTCGGTAGTACTTTGGGCATTGATTTTTTGCTTCCTCGAAACATACGACACAACGTTGCCATTCAACATCGTCACATAACCGCTGATGTTTTTGCGGTCTGCATCATCATTGGCATAATCAGCACCCGTGAAGCATGTTAGTGTAACTCGCGTTGAGCCACCAACATCATTGACTAGCCCGTAGTCGACGGTATGTGCTAAATAGCGGAGCACGCGTTTCGCCATGAAGGGGTGCTCGAAGGTGTAGTTGCTGAGATACTTGCCTAAATTGCGAACAGCGTGCGCAATATCGGGCCTGGACGCCGAAACTAAGTACTGGAGAGGTCCCACTAGCTCTCGGTATGGAAGGTAGCTGTTATCAATTGGAGGCTTTATCTGCTGCGGGGATGTTGCTTCTGGAGTGGTGCAGCCTTTGCTCGCCTTCATGTTGAAGCGATTCAAAACATCTAGCACGTGCTGTCGTTGACTGTAGACAACACGCTTGTCCACACGGTCAAGTAAAATTTCAACACCCAAAAGACTTGACTTGTCCACGCTCAGTCAGTTCAAACTCAGCAGCGAGCTCTTGTGCAACGCTGTGGTACAAATCAGGTGGCCGCAGGAGCAAAACATCATCCACATACACCGTTAACAGCATGCTAATCATTTCAGACTCTCCCACTTTTCGTGCGTACAGTCCGTAATCAGAGTCCAATCGTGAGAGGCCGAGCCGCTGCAACGCTTTGTGCAGGGTGCGGTTCCACACATTGGGGGCTTGACGCAGCCCGTACAAACTCCGTAGTAATTGGCATACACTCAGATCAGGGTCTTGCTGGAACCCTGGTGGTTGTTCTATGTAAATGAGTTCGTCGAGAAGGCCATACAGGAACGCCGTCTTCACGTCCTATTGCAGAATCGCCGAGCAGTGTTGCAAGGCAAAGTAAATAGCAGCGCGTATAGTTTCAAATCGGGTAACTGGAGCGTACGTCTCCGTGAACTCCAGGGCGGGACGCTGCTTGAAGCCATGGATAACAAGCTGAGGCTTGAAGCGACGTATACGGCCGCACTCATCACGCTTCACAACAAACAACCTACGACACGTGATTGGTTTTCGCCCTGAATGTGCCGCCGTGGTACCAACTTCCAGGTGCCATGACTATGCAGTGAGTCAATTTCGTCAAGCATTGCACATTCCCACTGTGACCACTACGAGCTTGCTTGAATGTGATAGTCACCACAATCGCCCCCGACACATGGAGACTGTTTACTACGTAGTTGCGCAGGCGCACCGACTGCTTCCGCTGTCATTTCGACAGTGGGTGGGGTGGCGCCGCCGATGGTGGCATAGACTTGGGTGGTAACCAGTCTTCATCAGCACAGGCATCGTGTAGGTTGAAAGGTTCACGTTGTCGTTTTGCTGGCTGCTCAGCATCAGGCAGCGATGACTTATCTGCCGCTGGAGGGGTTGTACCAGATGCAGTGTCAACGATGGCGACAGGCTTCACAGGCGATGCCGGCTTGGCAACAAGCACACCGAGACTAGTACGAATTCGCACGACAGGTACATCTTCACAGAGTTCGTAGTCACCCCGAAAGAAGGAGTTGAGAAGTAATTTCTCAATATAATCACTGGCCACAGCGAAGGCTTCATGACAACGAATATTGGCGTCACGCGCTGTGAGCACACAGTCCGTCTTCACATCGAGTAGCTTGTAGCCTTTCTTCTCGGGGGCATACCCAATAGAATGTACGTCCGCACACGAGTAGATACCTTTTCTTTTCGTTGACGAGACGCATATTGGATGTGAACATGTGCTAAGCAACCCCACGTACGTAGCATTCACAAGTCAGGTTTCTTGCCGTAAAATTCTTGGGGGATGTTCTCATTCAAAGAAGACATTCAACGTGTCAGCTGCGTGTAGGAGGGCTTCACCCCACAGAAGATTTGACAACTGGGTCGCGTTGAGCATTGATCGTACGCGAGATACGAGGGTACCATTCGCCCGTTCCAATATTCCGTTCTCTTCGGGGCTGTCCGGGTGCGTGTACTGCACGGTGATCCCTGCATCAGTACAGAAGTTCTTGAAGTCGTTGTTCACAAACTCGATACCGCCATCAGCGTGAAACACCACAACTTTGTGCCTCGCGAATTGTTTCTCGAGATTCATAATCAAACGGCGCAAGTGCAAACTTGAGTCAGCTTTTGAGCTAAGCAGGAATATCCATTTGAATCTGAAGTACTCATCCATTACCAGAAGAAACATTGTGGACTTGTCGGCAGCAACCTCGTTGATTGTGCAAATATCCGCCAATAATTTCTCGAGTTGACGGGAAGCGCGACGTGGATTCCTGCGGTAGGATATCCGCTTCATTTTAGACGCAATACAGGGAACGCACTCATAAAGGCTCAGGCTGTTCTTGTTGACCTTTAATCCAAAGCCTATCTTGTTTGCCACCATGGTTTTGATAGTAGCCATGCTAGTGTGATTCAAGCGGTTATGGAGCAGTTCCATCACGCGTGAGCCCTCACTGAGCTGTTGCACGCTCAACACACACTTGCTGTTCTGGCACTTCACCCTCATGCGATACATGCCATCATGCATCTGAAACTTAAGCTTCATATCTGGCTTAACAAGCCAAGTAGTCTATTGACCATCAGACTCAACCACCTTGTAGTCACAGGCGAATTGCATGTACGACTGCGAGATGAGCTTGACCTTAGTGCCAGGGCAATAGCGCACATCGTCCAACACCCGCACTTCAGCGTGATCACTGTGCTCATTGATGACAGGCATGACAATTGAGCCGGCAATTTCCACACGTTCGATTGCACCAGTAGCAGACTCTAGAACCTCCTTCTGCTTAAGCTCCTTAACATTGTTGAGCAACGGCAGTTCCCCGGTCACATTAATCTGGGCTCCCGAATCCAGAATCCACTCGATTTCATCAGCCGGGACACCATCACACTGCGTGCGCTTCAATGTCAATGCGCGGTGAACAACTGGCACGTCACGTCCACGGGAATTATTATCGTCTTCAGCCGGAGGCGATGTCGGTGAGTACTCAATGGAGTGCTGCTCACGTTGCCCATCCCGAGCGCGCAGTAGGCGCCCCTCAAAGAAGTCGAGTCCTAGAAGGACTGACAGCTCGTGACGCGTGTAAATCTTCGTGTAGCTATTGGCATCAGCTCGCCGGTTCTGGTTGACGTGCGCCGCGTGTGTGGCCACCTTGGACACATCAGAATGCGTCTCCAACAAGGCGCCGCTATTGGCATTTCCAGTATCGTTCTCACTAGGAGAACTAGCTGTACTATCAACACGTCGGATCACAGCACCAGCCATCGTACGAATCTCATTCGTGCTAGTAGACTCACTCTTCCCACCAATGCCCATGTTGATGGCACGCCTTGCACTCAGTATTGCGCTTGACTTTTTCAATGTAGTCGCGCCACTTGCGCACTGCGTCTTCAGAACGCTGTTTCTTGCGACCGGAAGCATCGTGGCTGTTGTTGTTGCGGTGATTGGCGTGGTGCTGACCATAACTAGACATACGTGGCGCTGAATGTCCTGACCATCACTGCGGCTGTCACAGCTTTGCTGATCGAGCTTAGTCCGCTCGGCAACGAGTAGCAAATTGACGGTGTCTTGGACGCGCTGGTCCTTGTCATATCCACCGCGTAGACGAGAAACTCGTTGGATGTGTTCATTAGCTATAGATTGGTACACACCAACTGCATTAGACAAAACAATGCTTACCATCTCGTCTTCGCTAATCACGATCTCCATACGATCAAGTTTGCGACGCATGCTATGCAGGTCACCGATGTAATCCATCACACCTTCTTCCTGATGCAACCGGCGTGCATACGTGTCCTGCTCCAGGTATACCGCATTGGTCCCTTGTGTTCCGTCGTATGTCCGCAACAGTGCGGCCCATATGCGAGCTGGGTCAGCTCTCTCGATGTCAGACTTGAAGCGATCAAGTAGGTCGCCATGGAGCGAAAGTACGATCTCGGTGTGTGCCTTCTTCTCTCGCGTTTCAAAGCAGTAAGCCCACTCGTGACCACGTCATGCACGCTCGGTATCGTAGCTTTCAGCCCTTTGCACCAGCTTCAGAAGACCCTTCAGAGGAGGATGGTCTGCATCTCGGTTTCCCACCTGCTCCAGTTCTCTACTTTTCCATCAAACTTCGTTGACGCCAGCTGAATCTAGATGCCAGCGACCCATCGTCTCGCTATCGCTCGGCGATTTGACGGGAGCAGCTCCACCGTCGTAGATGCTTGGCGGTGAAGGGCTGAGCTCAAGAGGTACGTCGTGGCGAGTACCGTACGGAGTTACAATATATACTGACCCTGTTGATGCAGGTGCTTCTCGGGGCACATAACTTGCTTCAGGGCTTGAGGCCTCTGAGAGTGCTGCTGAGGCTCTGAGGGTGGATTCAAGATTCCACTGTGGAGTGGGAGATGGGACTTTTCTAGAAGTCGACTCGGGGAGGGGACGCCGCGCTAGCTGTGCGCTGGCTGGTCAGAGCAGAGGTGATTGCGGCTGCAATAGCTTGTACCAGCGCACCGTCTGCCGTGAGCGGAATGCCTTCGGATGAGCTCCGTGCCCGAGGCATTGGGCTCATAACCTGTGAATTGTTGTAGGTAGATCTTCTTGTAGGCACCATAATAGCAGAGATTGCTGGGCGAAAGTCTAGCAGGTGGGTACGGGCAGCTCTTGCCGGTGAAAAGCGGAGTGCCCACCAATGTATATTAGAATGACTGGCTGCAATAACTAGCTATCCTGAGATGTGCACTTCACAGTGTTGACGTTCCCTTCCCTAGTCCATATCTACCTCGACGTACCAGACCTTCCTTTGCTTGCATCAGTAGCGACAGTTGCTCCGTAAGGGCATCTGTCTTCATATTTGAATTCCTTGAAATTTTGTCCGGACTATAATGTGACGCAGCGGTTTAGTATTGCTGTCTTTGGGACACAAAGACCAGGACATAGCATTTAAGGCCAGGGCCTGAGCCTGGGTCGAATTTGAGGCCAACCCTAAGGCCAGCCTTCAATAATTTGCGGTTTAAGGCCTGCGTTGGAGACGCTAGACCTATCCTAGACCAAAAATATTTTAGATTTGAGGCCACAGCCCCTTCCTAGGAGATGCTCTAACCATTTGAACCTGTGAATTTGTTTGAGTTTCTTGGAGTTTGTTGACAAGAATGGTAGTTTCCTCGGTGAAGGAGTCAGTCAAGACCAAAACCTCACCGATCTCAAGAGCAGAGATTTCGGGTGCAGTTTAGTGCGGTAGAGGGGAATCGAGCGCCTCCAACGCAACCACAACCAAGCATTAGTTTGCAAGTTTCCATCTACGACTCAAGTAGATCAGGCTTCCAGCGAACTACCTTCCTTCCAGTTTCCAACTTACGTTCATCCTCCTCACTCGCTGACAATGGCTCCGATGGATCAGTCTCTCGCTCCGACCGATGGTTTGGCCGTTCCAGCACCGCCAACCCGCGCCGCCACGCTTCCTGCTGCAACCTCGAGCGCCGTGTCCAGCCCTCAGCCGAGTCCAGCACCTGCAGGTGCAATCGTCTCAACTTCGACCAGCTCGTCAGCGGTCCCTGGCCGTCCAACAACGTCGTCGTCGGCGACGTCATTGGATCATGTCGCTGTCAGTGAGCCTGTTCACGGTGCTGACACACCTGCAGTTGACGTCATTGTTGTCGACGACGGTGACGCACCACCGTCCGGGGCTCCTGCGTCGCCGGGTCGCACCAGCGCTCGGCTTCGGGCGAAAAAGGCTGCTCGCGCTGTTCGTGCGGCGACGCGGAAGATCAAGCGCGTTGGACCTGTGGACGCCATGGAGTTTGCCGAAGCCAGCAGGAAGAAGCGCAAAGCTGGCACTGCCGCTGCGCCGAGTGCACCACCAGTGCAAATCACCACAACCGAGTTTCCTCCCGCCTCGTCCCCCAACCCATCCACTTCAACACTGGCTGCCACGGCAGACCGGGAGCTTCCATGTGGCGAGGATGTCGTTCATCCCACCATCGATGGCGACCAGCGCACATCTTCCGACGTCTGCACTACTGCTGTCAGCGCGGCAACCTCGACACCTGCCGATGCCGCTTTGAGTCAGCATGCCCGTCCTCCGCAGGCTTCAGAATTTAACCTCGACGAATTCGCTCAGAACTTTTTACCGCGCAAGTGCCTGCGCCTCCTTCAGCGGTTCCTCGCCCATCGCTGGCAGACCAGGTCGACCAGCTATTCCAAATGTTCTTCGACTTACGTCGCGAGTTACAAGTTGCGGCAACCGAGCGACAAGGTCAGCTCAGTCAGCTTCCAACATTACCGGCAGGTACTGCGGTGACAGTTGACGCGCCTGTTGTATCTGCTGCTGCAACGACTGGTACTCTGCCCCAACACGCGTCTTCGCCATGGACTTTGGCATTAACGAGTAACCCGTCCGACTTACCGCCAACTGCTATCTGTCAGCTCCGTTGCTCGTCATTCCCGCTGCCTCGCGTGCGGGTGAAGGGAGAATACCACCCTCCACAGCCACACCAGCTCGCCGCTCATAGGATGTTCCGGGATCTTAACTCGGACGAAGGTAGGTGGCTGTCTCCAATGTCGTTTGTGCTGCATGTTCGTGAACTTGAATGCGTACGGTTTGACGCGCCGCCGGCGGTGCTCATGGCCGTGTTTAGCGGTCGCCTCGGCTCAAGAGGGTTGACGGTCATGCATTTTCGCCCACAATCCGAGCTCGAGCAACTACAACGTGGGTCGACCAACGCCAACTTCTCGGCAGATTTTGGTGCCGGTGCCACACTGCCAGCTACAGATGCAAGGTGTGCGACTTACGAAGATCTGTTGGCCGCGGTCGGCGGTCTCATCTCGTTCGGTGACGCTCTGTGGTACGACCACGTCCGCCGCCTCCTCTCACGCCTAAAGCGTTTCATTTTGTCCAACATGGAGCGTGATAACAACACGCCCGAGCGTGTCCGACTCACGTTGATGTTTGCCAATCAGTTCCTCGGTCGGGCGCTCGCCCATTTACTTGTGGATTCGCCCCACTGGTGGCGCGATTTCAATGAGGCTGTGCGTGCCGTGGACTACCATAGTCCTGACTGGCAGGCAGCACTTAACGGGCTCGCGTTGCGTTTGGCTTCGTCGACGCCCTCGCCTTCGACCGAACCTCAACAAGGGCCGTATTCGCGGACCCACGCGGCGCAACCTCGACGAGGGCCAGCCACTCGCACACCAATTATGCCGGAATATATCCGCCGACAGATCCCTCACGACGACGACGGCCGTGAGCCCTGCCTCCGTTTCCTCGCAGGAGGTATGTGCTACGGCGGTAGCACCGAGCGCTGCGCTCACCACCGACGCACCCATCGCTGGAACGGGCGCCTCCCGCGCGACCTACAGGAGTTTATCGATCGCAACTACGGTCATGACCGTCGCCAACACAGCCGCAACCACCGCGCGTGAGGAGTCCGAGGCACTGCCAGTTCGTCGGCGCTTCGGTACTCATGCAGTGCCTCCATAAATACACATATTTTTGGTACTGCAAACGAACAACACTTACCATCCAGCCTGAACCGGCGGCCACATTATCGTGATAGGACTTGCATCGAATCGGTACCCAGGCCCAGCTCTGCGGCTGCTGTCGGCTGTCCGGAACCGTCCAGCACGAAGGCACCCCACGGTCCTTCGGTTGCACCGACGTCGCCCCAAGGCACGTCGGCCACTACAATGTCGCCCCACGGCACTCATCTCTCTGTGCAGTCGGCCTACGCCGCTCTGCCGCGCGCAACGGGCCATCGTAAATGTGGTTTTGGTCGCGATGGCCAGCTACCAGTAGTACCAGATATACCCTCGTCGGATAGCACGGCTCCAAATCCGCCTCACCACACTTGTGCGTGCACCATCCGTCCACCGACAACCCGACGTGCTTTCTTTCCTAGTGCTGCGTCAACGCGTCATCTCGCTTCGAATGCAGCGGCACGATCCGGTCTGTGGGAGGGACTACGCCTGCACAACATTAACGCTGCCCTCAATAGGGTGGGGCTCTCTTTACCAGCGGCAACACCAAAGGTGTACATGGGGGTGCCTTCGCTCAACACTGCGCTGCAACGTGTTCTATCCGAATTCGTACGGCGCTCCAACATTACCCTACCACATTTCGTTGAACTCATGCGCGGTCAGACCAATGACGACTACCGCCCCAATAAGCGCATGATCCCGACAGTTCTGGATCATGTCTGCGAAGGATACCGACATGTGGATGCTCTAGTCAAGATTGCAAAATTTGGTGCTCGTGCTCCAATGGTGCGGCAACTTGCACGACAACATCCGTATCCGAAGAATCACAAGTCTGCCGACGACCGCTACCCCGTTCTTGTCAAGAATATCCGGAAGGAGCAGGATAATTGGCGCTGCCTCGTGCTTGACCTGGACATTCTTGACCTTTGGCCCGAAGTACACATTAGTCCTTTCGGTGTCGTGGACAAGGGTGAAGCGGATCCGCTCACCACGGGTAGGGTCATCCACGACTTGTCATTTCCCGACGGTTTATCCGTCAATGACTTGACCGACACAGCGAGTATCTGCACGCCGGAGTTTCAGCATTGTGACGCGATTGCGACGGAAATACTTCAACAGCAGGAAGTATTTCCTGACGCCGAGATTTTGCTGCAGGCCGGCGACGTAAACGCCGCCTTTCGGAACGTGTGTACACACAGCACGAGTGCGTATCTTTTCGGCGGGCGGCTTATTCGTGACAATGCTCTCATTATAGACACGGCAGCCGCATTCGGGTGGTCTGGGTCCCCTGCCAATTATGGTGTCGTTGGCGGCGCAATTGCCTATTTACACGGTAACTCTGCCAGTTCGTATCGGCCCGCAGGACCTTTCAACTATTACTGGGTGGATGACCACATCAATGTGGCCGCAAACGTTGGAACCAACTGCAGTGATGTCGAACAGTCCCTACGGAGAGCCATGATTACCGTACTAGGCCATGGGGCTATCAACGAGGACAAATTTACATCGTGGTCGTCTCGCCAAAAGCTCCTGGGTCTCGTATTCGACTCAGCCAAATCCACCGTGGCAATGCCAGAATCGAAAATCCACAAGGCCAAAGTTTGCGTCCACTCTGCGTTAAAAGCAGACTCTCTCAGCCGATCTGATTACCGTTCGCTATTGGGTCGGCTTCGCCATGTCGCCACCTGCGTGCGCCCTGCTCGGCCTTTTCTCCAACGATTGAGCCAAGACGAGAGAAACCTTCGGCGGTGGCAACGGATTCCGGTATCGCCAGACATGAGGCAGGATCTTCTTTGGTGGTCTATAATTCTTGAGTCGACGCTGCTCAACGGTGTACCATTACGGTATTTTCAGGCTCACCCACCGCCGGAAGTGATAGTCGAGATGGATGCATCGGACAGCGGTATATGTACCCTCATTGCGGCAGATCGCCTAGTGCTGCGTTACAAATTCACAGACGAGGAGCGGTCACTTATCGAGGCAACAAAACTCAATCCATCGGTAGGTTTTGACATCAACTACCGGGAACTTCTATCCTGCGCGTTTGCCGTTCACACGTGGGGCTCCCGATGGAGCCATGGTCGCTGCAATGGAGACGCCCCAATTCACGTACAATTTCGGATCGACAATACGTCTGCCGTATCGTGGCAAAATAAGTTGTCGTCGCGTAACACCAGGGCTCAAACAGTCATCCGGCTACTTGGTCATTGGGAGCTCGAGTTTGGGCTTCGTTTCTCAGCAACGCATGTGGCGGGCGTGGAAAACCGTATCGCTGACGCAGGCTCACGAACTAACAGCAGCCGAACCATGTCGGTTTTATTTGATGAACTAACGAACGACTGGTTACAGGTCAACCCCACGGTGGATGTTGCGGGTCTGGAGAGGATTTGGCGTACCATCTCCGAGCGCGCTCTGTGGCAACATCAACGTTCGCGAAATACAAGGGCGCGCTCCGAGCCTGGCATACTTGGACGACCCGACGCGGGATCCACCCTGCGCTGTTGACTTGCTCAACGGTTGTGCAACTACAGCACATCACCGATTTTATTCTCCATGGTGTCCAGTACGGGTTCGGCTCCAACCGCCCCGTTCGAGGCGCTACTATTTCCTGCACACTCCACGGCATTTCTCATTTCTTTCAGGCCGCCGGTCTCCTGTTTCCCTGCAATCATCCACAAGTTCGCATGCTCCTAAAAGGAATCTACCGTCTCGACGCGCCCGTCCGCCACAAGGCTCCAGTTTCCATCCAGCAGCTCGAACAATGCTTCTGCGTCCTCGACTTATCGAACCCTTCGGATCAAGCTCTATGGGGGGTCTTGTGTCTGTCCTTCTTCTTCCTACTCCGCCGTTCAGAAATCGCCTCGGAAGGACGAAGGTTTTCGTGGTTTGCACTGAAGGCAGAGGACATTGTGCTACTGGACAGCTCGGGATCCCCAACAAATTTGACTCACAGCGCGCTGTCGGTCCATATCCGCCTTAAAGGTTCCAAAACGAATCAGCGGGGAAAACCGACTCTTCGGATGCTGAATCGCTCAGGCCACAGCTACCTGTGTCCGGTGTTTGGCGCTATTTGTCTTCTGAAGGCACATCACGGGCTACCCCCAGGAATTCCAGCAGCTATATTCATCAACAGTAGCTCCCGCCTCGACTGTGTTTCTTCTTCGTCGCTGGCAAGGTCAATCCGCCAAGCGGCAGCAAGGCTCGGTAACAATCCTTTGGAGTTTAGTGCTCACTCCCTGCGCGCTGGTGGAGCAACACACATGTATCGCGCCGGTGTCGATACACTAACGATCCAATTTCATGGCCGCTGGGCTTCCGACACGTTCAAGCAGTACACGAGACTATGCAAAGAATCCGTCGAAGGTCTCGCCACCAAAATCGTGTCAGGGTCAAAGTGCATACACCGTCTTCAGTGAGAGCTTACAAATCAACTTTTCCTGAGGGGTTTTCAACTCGCTCAAAGATCGAGTTGAAGTTGAATTTGTAAGCTCTCACTAAATCAAGGAGTATCTGTGTTTTGCCCCCACGACGGTGTATTACGAGGAAAGTCTCACTGGGTACTTCTTATATGTTGGTACCTATATCATAAATATAAAGGACCAATGACTAAATTAAATATTCTCCTTTCATCTCGTTCT
>NBNE01001380.1:0-12943 GCA_002215365.1 Phytophthora megakarya | reverse complement strand
ATCAGACCCGACTTCCCTAGTAGGCAGTGGGGCATGCGGGTGGCTTTGTCGGAGGTCGTGGAGGTCATCGTTCTTGGTGCTTGAGGTAGTTGAAGGTGAATTCAGAAGTGATTAATTTCTGACGAAACGGAAACTAGGTGCCACCCAGGTGATCAAGCCACGTGACTCATCACGGTGATTGATGATGCGTGATGAAGATTGCTCAACCGCTGACGCAAATCACAAGAATATTGAGAGCATGGACGGCCAATTTGGCCGGATCGGACGAAATGATTGCTTGACCAGCAAGAAGTATTGCACAAACGCTCGGATATTTTGCTGTGGAAGAATCAAATGGTGCTGATGAACAGAAAAAAATATCTACACCAGGTATCCAAGACAATAGTGCACTAAGAGGACACAACTTCCCTTGAGAACACTATGATAGGGGGGGGGGTCGGAACACACTAATACTTGTACAAAGTACGCTGCCTAGAGCTGTCTACATGTACAGCTACTACCAACAACTAACTAATCAAGCGTTTAACTAGGGGATTAGCATTGAGTAACTTATGGATAGACAAACTTCTACAAACATGTATCTATGCTGAAAGGAGCTCGATATGACGAATGTTGAGAAATGGTATTGAACCTGGTTGGAAAATGATAACCAGAAGACAAACATTACATATATTCCATATCGTGCATTTCGAATAGCGACAATTTAATCGAGGTCAGAAATTAAATCTGAAAAGTGTCAGTAAACTAACAAACGCGAAATCGTATTAGATGAATTCGCAGCAAAAAACTATCTACAGCATTGATTTCTCACGGTCAAAAGTCCTAACATAAGATCACTCTAAGTGTATTACTGACTTACGTGGCTTTCGTAATTCGAAGACTTTGTTGAATCGAAGTTGCTACCCCAGCGACTTTTTCACGCAAATCACAAGAATATTGAGAGCATGGACGGCCAATTTGGCCGGACCGGACGAAATGATTGCTTGACCAGCAAGAAGTATTGCACCGACGTTCGGGTATTTTGCTGTGGAAGAGTCAAATGATGCTGGTGAGCAAAAACAATTGCCCGTAGGCAATCCAAGACAACAGTGCACGAAGAGGACACTACACAACTTCCTATAAAGTAAACCCCCCTCCATTTCATAACACAACTGCAATATAAACTACGTACAGATGCTGTTCATTCAGCGCAGCGCTCGACGGGCCTTGCGCCTACTCTTGTTCTTCTTGGACGAGTTGATGTCGTCTCCACCCGAGACACGAATGATGGCTCGGCGGCAGCGGTAGAGTAAATAGACGAGAGTAACCATCAGCAGCGCCAGCGAGGCGAAAAACAGAATCAGCCCAATCGGGTTGGGCACCAGCTCAAAGAGCGTCAGGAGCACGTTGATGAGCGGTCCAGCGAACAGTACAAGCATGATGAACACAGTGCAGAGGAAGAAGGATGCGAAAGCACGATAATACTTGGGTCCCATCAGCGCCTCCAGCACGTAGCACGGGTTCCACATAGCCGAGAGGTGCAGACGGTCGGCAGGTTCTGGCAGGAATGGGAAGTTGTTGGGCTCACCGCGACCCAATCCCGCCGATCGAACATCAGCAAGGTGTTTGGGTAAAATCTCCACCGACACCAGCAACTCACCTGCACGAATCCGGTCGCCCGTACGCGAATCCCGGGTTGTCATCGTGAGCCAGCTAGCGTCTTCTGGGTCGTCTCCCATTCCTAGGCGGTGCATAAACGACTTGACGAGCGACTCCGCATTCTCCATGTCAACATCTACATCCTCCGATTCCGTTTCATCGTCATCGTCAAGCTCTCTAGAGAGCAAAGGTTTTTTGTCATTGCCCTCCTCGGAAATAGAGATCACGACTTCGCCAGAGCGCGGAGATCTCAATCGAGCAGCAGATGTGGCATCTTCCATAGCAGAATACCCCGATCGTCTCGAGGTTCCTTCATACGGCATACTCTCACTGCCTCGGATCCGAATTGGCTTCGGTTTCGCAAACACATTAACCGCTTGCTTCGTTTTAAACGCGGCCTTTAGGAATGACGTCAAATCTACCACAGCATCTGCAAGACAATCATCATATATAACATCGCGATCCCACATCTGGAAATGTAAGCATCCTCGGTCTGCCTCCTTTTCCGGATCAATTGGCAACTCCACATCAAACTTCATACGCCAGTTGAACGACGCACGACCATATTTCGCCCGCCAGTGCGTGTCAGTGCTCTGCGATTTATCATCACGGTTCTGAAGCCAGCATTTCACGAATAGATCGCTCAGATCCGTGAAATCTCCAGCTGTCACGTTCTTCGCCTTGTAGACAATTACGCGTACTTCGAACATTTGGGGAGGTGGCAACGAGATATCCAATGGTCTCACCACTTTCATGTCTTTCCCTGTCAGGATATCTACCCACAAGCGCAAATTTCCCTGTGGTAGTGTGCTCGAGGGTGCGAATAGCGGACGAACTTCCAGCGGTTTGCGTCGCTCATCCCTCTCCGGAGACAACCCGAGCTCCTGCCACTTTGCATCAAACCATCGGTCCTCCAGATCGATCAGCGTAGCTCCAACGAAATCGTCACCACCTAATGTGGTTCCCACAGCAGTACTTAGCGCCTTGCTTAATCCTGTCGGCAGCGTCGGAATGGCAAAGAAGTCGTAGTCCAATACTTCTAGTTTTAACTCAGAAGCACCCGGAAGATCTGCCTTGAACTCATACATCTTGTGAAACTTTGGTGTTAGAGTCTCAGGTTGATAATTGTCCCGATCGTTAAACATTTGCTCGCGAAGTTGGCCATCTCCTAGGCTTACCCGAAGGTACGGGTCGCATCTGTTGTTAACGTCTTGTGGGTGTAAATTCAGTGCATCTAACACGTACACGCGAACCAGATACGGTTGCGGGTTAAGGAATTGGTACAGATCGAACAGAGGTGGCTCTTCGCGTGACTTGAGAACCCGCACAATGCCTTTGAATTTTCCAACGGGGCGGTAGGTATCAGTAGATTGCTCACTTGAGTCACACCCTTCACGTGACATAATACCACGGAATAGAGGGAAAGTCTCGAATGGAGATTTTAGCGTATCTTCCAACTCACCATCAATAATCTCGCGTTGGTGCATGTAGTGTGGTAGTTCGTCATCATCATCGTCGTAAGTGCCAAAGCTACCGGACGAGCACATTCCTGCAATGCCGATCTTTTTCGCTTTGCCTTGAGCTTTATCTGCTTCTGCATTTGGAGACCTGGCGGTTAGAACATCCGATGGAACAGTTCCTGGAAATGTTGATAGATCATCTCCATAGTCGACATAGGGGTTACTTCCACGGGTGATAATTTTGTTGGAATCTTCGATGTACAACGGATTCGGTTTGCCATTCGAAAGTGGCATCTTTCGACTCAAGTCCACGGAGCAAACACCGATCACTGGTTTATAGAACCCACCAAGCAGCTGATCGTAAACCGTGATATTAAGTCGCGGTGCAAATAGCGAATCAAGAGGCATCTTTACCGGGACAATAATGCGTTGCAAGAAGTTCGGATTGCGGCTACTCGGTTTTGATGACGGGTTCGTGAACTTAGGTTGGTTTGTCTTGGTGATTTCTCCAACCTCAAATTTTGCGAATGGTGTGTTGATTGGCATGAAACCTGTTGGCTGTAATCCACGGCATCCAAGGCACATGATTTCAATAAAAGCCTCTTCGGAAGGTGGACGGATAGACTCTGGTGGCTCTACAATGACCCCAGGTGTGTCTTTCTTAATGAGATCAAATGACAAGAGCAACTCGCCTTGTGTATCGCCAGGTTTTGCGTAGAAAATTGGGTACCACTTCGGACGAGGAGCTGAGTACTCACCACTTGCACGAATCTTTGAATAGTCGGACGACGACATCTGAGGAAACTCTGCCAAACTAAACTTCAGACCACCTACATAGTCATCGGCATCATACCGATCCCAATCATAAACCTGTAGGGATACTTTAGGCAGGAACTGCTCATTCTGAGGTAGCTCCACGTCTAGAACAACCGTTTCGTAAAAACAGGGATCTCGCGTTGACATTCGCGTACTAACTTGGCCCTCTGAACCAACACAAGCCACCTTTACGTAGGGGTCCAAAAGACCATCATTGTCCGAGGATGGCAAGCATTTTCCCTGGAAAACATGAACGAAGAGCACGTATTTCATGTATTGCACTGTCGTGCTCGCATACTTTCGCCATTGTTGCGCAATCTCCTCTTCTGCTCGGCCATGCTGATCAGCGTTCTCAAGCCGCAAGTTCATCAGCACGTTGCCTGTAAAGTCGTGGTCCTTCAGCTCATCCAGCACTTTGTCTTCATTGAGGACAACCCAGTGAGGTGGTTCAATGTTCTTGAGCGCTTCGACTTCCTGGCAAAAGAGGTCCTGAGCTCGGAATCGAGCAAAACAAATACAACGTGACTCGTTCATTGTTTCACGTATGAGGTGAACAAACACATCAGGGACTTGATCAAGATCCTCAGGAAGTTCCATATCAGCTACATCGAGATACTGGTTGAAGTGACAAATCCCAGACACGTTGTGTGCACGCGAGCTTTCCACGTTATGACGACCCAACGAGATCTTCAGAGACATCCTTGTGTTTCGATTCCAGTTAGTTTTGCTTGTGAATGCAGGTATCTCTGTTCCGTAAAATAGTGCAGCACGTAGCGTGTATCGCTTCATTCTTGGCAACACAGACGTATTCAGCAAGTTTCTCACATGTGCCTCGTCATTCACTGACTGAAGACCATCTTCAACACGCAGCGAAAGCAAAAGGCGTCCACGGTATGTGCTTGCATGAGCAGGATGGTTTTGCATCAATTGTAATGGACTGGAGTTATTATCATAACCCACCGGTGGACCGTACAAATTTGTCCAAATATGCTTGAATTGGTTGGGGTAGCGCTGAACTTGCTTAAACGAAAATGGCTGCAAAATGTTGGCGACGAGTTGATCAGCGGTAGTCATGTCCCAGTCCCACACTGATAGGAATATATTGTCACTCATAGTCGGTAAAAGAACTGGAAACCACAGCTCCTGGTTGAACGGCACCATCAGATTTTCACTTCCCTTGACAGTCACCTTCTTGGTTTCTAATACGTCTTGACCAGCAAAGTAAGCTCGAATATAGCCATCGATACCTCCTTGCATCATCATGCTGTAGTCCATATCGGGAAGCTCTTCGGCTCGATAAATCGTAATCACCAAAAAATTGAGTGTTTGAGTCACACGTGGGGGAACCAGCACCATTGAGTTGATGTCTGCCTTGGACTTCACCAAATGTTCATCGGGGTCTCTGTCGTCTACAGGGTCATAAAGTTTCATTTTGTCCCCAGGACCCAACACAACCAAAGAAAGTCTGTGTAACAACATCAAATGTCAGCAATGAAATGCACGATAAAACACTAGGAATGCACTTACAGAACGTAGCCTTGGATGCTGTCGCTGTTGGTCGTTCCGTTTCCTACTAAAGCCACCCACTTCCGTTTCAACTCGTGGTCGGGTTGAAAGTACACATACGGAATATCCACAGAAAAGAAGCCGACGAGATCATCGAATGCACGAGAGATAGCCGATCGGTTGGCCGACATACCAGGTCCATCTGCGTCGAACACCGATATCTTGATGTTTCCCTGTTGGACGGTATCTTTATCCAACTTCTTAAAGTTGAAGTACAGATACTCATCAAACACACACGACAATTGTTTTTGCTTTACAACAGTATGTTGCTGCTGTCCAAGGCACTCAACTGACACGACCGGGTCGCAGAGACCATTAGCGTCCATCGGTTGCAAGTCACGCACTTCAATGATTCGCACACGAATCTGATAATCACCTGACAAAAACTGCACATTTGACAGCTCCGTCAGCATCTTTTGGCGTTCCTCTTCTCGTTGCTTGCGCTGAGCTTCAGCCTCCTCTCTCCGTGCGTCGGCATCGTCGTCATCACCTTCATTTGGTTCTTCGTTCATGTCATCTCCATAGCTACCCTCATTTCCACCCTCGTCGTCGGCAGTCTCGGAACTGCCTGCCCGGCGCAAACCGCGACCACTTGGTACTTCAGTAACATTATCAATCTCGCCTTGCTCCAGGCTGCCAATGTCTTGATCAATGTACTGCATTTCGATAGCGAGACAAATTTTTCCATTGCCGTAATTCATTTTGCGCTGTGGACTCAAATCACTTGGGACGTCCTTTCCTTTCGCATCTGGCTGCTGTTCCAACGCAAGCCAGAACATCTGCTTCTCTCCGTGGAAGCGCTTCGTGAACTCATCCAAGTCAATGACACATCGTCCCATAAAGTCGCTCGTAAGCAGGTCGCTGTCTTCAACTGTTAGTTCCAATAACTGTTTTTCCTCTGGTGCAATCAAGAAGTAAAATTTCTGTCTCCACGACGGATGCAATGTCTGTTGCTGTGTTTTCGTTCGCTGCCACTGGTTCTTGGTGCACGCGATGGTCACGTACGGGTCGCTTGTAGCTTCAATCCCAGTTCCATCACAAGCAAGTAGCCCTGTCGCTTCCAAGATCGTCACAACATAAAAATTCGGTGTCTTCGGCGGCTCCTGTGTCTCTGGTTCCACAACGCCTGATACAGGAGCAGGAGCAAGCTCTGCAGCAGGTTTCTCTTCGGGTGTAGCAGCTACAACTGTACTCTTTTGTGAATCTGGAGCTGACAATTTCTTAGACGACGCTTGTTTATTGGTAGGAGTCCCGCCGCTTTCTTTCCGTGGAGGTGCCATGAACTTGGGCTCGTACGTCGCCTCCACCGTCAATTCACCACACTCCTACCAATGAGTTAGCACTTTGCTAAGTAAAAGCATTATTTTAACCTCCTCACCTTCTCTGCAGCATCCAACAGCGTCAACTTGTGCGTCATCTGTAACAACACAGTTAACAATACATTCACTTTTCCTCTTATACCTTTACCTACCTTAGTGTCTGGCGTGAGTGTCTCGACCTGCAGCGTTGCGCTGCCCAGCAGCACGTCCCTTCCCCTTTCGTTCAGTCCGAAGACCTTGAAGTTTACCTCGTCACCCAGCGGCTTCTTAACGCCGAACGTGAAGTTCTGCGTCCACTGGGGCGTCGTCGTCTTGGCCTGCGCGGCTGTACGGAGCACCACATCTCCACACTGCGCCTGGCAATCTACACGACAATTAACGATCTGGAGCCATACAAAGACGATAGAGCACACGTACAGGGATCGAAGGCAGTCGCTTGGGTCTCGCCGACGCCTGTGGCGCCCACCACTACGAGCCGTACGCGTGGCGTCTCCACCTCCATCTTTGCGGACTAGTGCGCACTTTTTCAAGATGCAGACTGACGATTTGTATGGCGATGGAAAGATCGCTTCCGCGCTGATTTACTTCAAGCATATTTGGCCAATCACGACATAGAAGAGTGATGGTCAATTTGATGTGCTTGTCGTGTAGAGCAGTGCGCAATTTGACCACGATGCGCTGGCTATTGCTCTTGCTGCTGGGTGTCGTCTTCGCCGCGGCCTCGGACCTCAAGCTACAACTGGATGCAGACCAACCAGTGACTGTAACGCTAGCGGATGGCACCACGCGAGAACTGACGGCTGCGGAGTTCGAGGAGCTGGCGAAAGAGCGCGCGGAGGAGCAAAATCACCTGCAGAATGGCGCTGGAGACGCGGATACGGCGCGTTTTGAGCATCAGGGGATCGACGAGATCAAGGAGAAAGATCCGCAGCTTGCACTGCACATCGACCTGGCGCGACGCGCCTTTAAGGAGATCCAACGCCACGGATACGCTCAGGGATACGCGCTCTCGGGCTTTAGTGAGCAGGATACGAAGCAACAAGCGACCGAGTACTACGTCGAGCTGGTGCTGCGGGCCAAGAAGGACCCGAACAGTGGCAAACCGGCCAAGACGGGAACAGGCACCAGGAAACTGGAGAAAGAGGGAGAAGAAGTTCCTCTCAGCTACGAGGTGCAATTGCTGCTGGACGCGCAAAGTACGTGGTTATTGTTGAAAGTTGATGATGTAGACTTATATGTTTGCGGTGCTTGACAGAACGCTTCTCCGTGATTGCGGCGTGGGAGTTGAGTGACCAAGAACCGCCACGAGGACAACAAAGAAAGCGGGTGATGCGGCTCTCTATCCAACCGACGGCGGCCCTGCTCGACCGTGAAACCAAGCGAGAGCAGACCAAGCCGGCGGTAGCAACGTGGCTGCTTGCAGGAGGCATGGCGATGATTGCTGCCGGTGTGCTTGTAATGTACAATACGCGCAACCCGATTCCGAAGCCCAAGCCACGACGTCGGTCCAGCGACATCTGGGAGCTCGTGGACGAGAACGACAAGCCTATCAAGTCGGACACGGCTGACAAGGGTGACAAGAAGAACGACTAGCGGGGTGCGTAACGTGCTCCATGTGGACTGTTGTCCAGCTGGTTGATTTTGCAAAGTTGAGACGAGATGAATTGAGTTGTTTTGGTGCTGTTTTGCAATGCCTGTGGAAGGATCTTGTGT
Source organism: Phytophthora megakarya (assembly GCA_002215365.1). Lineage (NCBI taxonomy): Eukaryota > Oomycota > Peronosporomycetes > Peronosporales > Peronosporaceae > Phytophthora > Phytophthora megakarya. The sequence goes on along the minus strand of NBNE01001380.1, from coordinate 4,431 downwards.
AGCAGCTTGTCATGCTTGGCTAGTCGCTGGCTCCACTGCAACGTGCAATTATACGACGCGATATAACGAAGTTAGCCATTACTTGCAGTAGACACCGCTCGAAGACGCGTGCAGAGTTACCAGCCAAATCGCAGGAGCGAGTGTTCAACGACGAAAGTGAAGAGGAATTTATCCTCGAGATGCTGCCTTCCATTGCTCGGAATAGGATTCCACGCCTCGGAAGCCCACGTCGAGTGCAAGTTGCATGGACATGAATTCGGTCTCTACCGTTTGGCGGGATCTCTTTAGTATATCGGGCATCATGTGGAGCGTCTGCCATGGTATCGAATGTATCAACACTCGTATTGGAGTCGAGGCGGTAAAACAGCTGCGACACAGTAACTGTCTGGCTCTGATTGGTGACTTGATTTGCCTCTTTTCTGCCAATCGCAGCGAATTCTCCACCCCATACTTAGTGCAAGTCTCGCAACTCTGAATCAGACGCGTCGCAGTCCAGTCGTCGCCACTTTCAGTATCACCGGCCGATGGCGACGCTGAGCGTGCTGATCACGGGCTTCGGCGTGGCGCGCGACGGCGCCTCGCCCGACTGCGCGGTAGGTGTTTGTGTGCTCTATTGATTGCGCCCTTTTGCGCCTCTCACCGCTCTCTGGTTCTGCAGGTTTTCCTCGGCACAGTGCAGCAAGGCGGTGGCAATGCATGGACCATCTACCGGCCGTTCGAGACGTTCCAGCGCTTGAGCCAGCAGCTCGCCATGATCTTCGGCCAAGCCGTTCCTGCCTGTCCGCCGCGCATGTTTGACGTGCGGTTCCCAGAGTCGCTGGAGAAGGCGCGCGTGGACTTGAGCATGTGGATGATGCAGCTGCTGCAGCACCCGCCCATCTACCAGTCACACGTGTTCGTGGACTTTGTGAGTGCAGATGCCAATGTGGCACCTCCAGGCCTGCAGAACTCTGCGGCGGGTTCAGCTGCACGCAACATTGGAGACCTCGACATGGACGAGATGTTCGACTCTACTACGGACGATGAGCCACGCTCACATGACGAGTTGCATGACGACGATGTGAGTTTGGCAGCTTGTTGCAATGATTTGCAAAGGTTCTAACTATGGGTTTTGTTGGATGTAGATGTTTCAGTTTGACTACAACACCGACATGACTGGCGCTGGATTGGACCAACAAACGCTGCTGGAAGAGACGCAAATGCAACATGATCAACAGGTGCAGGAGCAGAAGAAGCGGAGCGAGAAAGTCACACTCGAGGACTTTGTCATGATCAAGGTGATTGGCAAGGGAAGTTTTGGCAAGGTGTTGCTGGTGCGCAAGCGGGACACGGGACTGATTTATGCCATGAAGGTGCTGCGCAAGGAGAATATTATCAAACGTAACCAGGTGGAACACACACGCACGGAACGACATGTGCTGGGCTATGTGCGTCACCCGTTCATTGTGGGATTGAACTACGCTTTCCAAACGTCGGAGAAATTGTACTTTGTGCTCGACTATTGTGCAGGAGGTGAGCTGTTCTTCCACTTGGGCAAAGTGCAGCGATTCCCAGAACACCGCGCACGCTTCTACGCTGCAGAGATCACACTGGCGATTGAATATGTGCACAATTTGGATGTCATCTACCGTGATTTGAAACCTGAAAACGTGTTACTTGATGAAAACGGACACATCCGTCTGACGGACTTTGGGCTCTCCAAGGAAGGCATTCAGGACGACTTTTCGGGTGCCAACTCGTTCTGTGGAACACCCGAGTACCTAGCACCAGAGATTTTGAACCGCTCTGGCCACGGCCGAGCAGTGGACTGGTGGTCACTGGGTGCGCTACTCTATGAGATGCTAACTGGTTTGCCTCCGTTCTACTGCCGCGATCGCGACCGTCTTTTCGAGAAGATCCGCAAGGGCGATCTCAGCTTCCCGAAGTATTTGTCACCGAACGCGAAGGACTTATTGAAGAAGCTGCTGGAGCGCGACCCAACGCGGCGTCTGGGAACGGGCCCCACTGACGCAGGTGAGATCAAGAACCATCCCTTCTTCGCAGAGATCAAGTGGGACGCACTTGCAGGCGGTCAGCTGCCGCCCCCATGGCGCCCTACGTTTTCAGGGGCGCTTGACACATCCCAGTTTGACCGTGAATTTACTGATATGCCGGTGGTGAGCCCAGACAACAATGTACGCGGCATGGCAATGGCTATGGGACGACGACCCGCAGGGAACGCCTACGGTAGCAGCCTCACTGGCAATGACCCATTCAAGGGCTTCACGTACACTGAGGATTCCTATCTACAGGACGGTATTCCGGGTCGCAGTCCTGCTACACGAGGCAGTGGACGCGTGCGACACCACAACATGTAACAGGGTGTCGTACGAAAAATGAAGGAGGAATCAATAGCAGGAGAGGCAGAAGAAAGATTCGGGTATTCGAGTCTACGAAAGCATTTGTGTTGTAACAAGACAATGCTTACGACACACTGTCAATCGAGGGACGACAAGTGCAGGAGTGAGACACCCTCAGACTGTAGGGACAGGAAAGGCAAGGTGACAAAGGGTATGTACATATATTCGCTGAACTTCCGCTGCAGCTCGTTAACATCAATTAGAGAAAGTTTTTGAGCTTTAAGGCAAGCCTTGGCTTGACCACTTCAAGATGGATCTAGGCGCGAGAGCTTCAATCCTGTTTTCTGCCATGAGTTGCGTGGTGTTTGGCTTGTGCTGTCTCGAAGTGGACCAAGACGCGAAAGAGCCGTTGGAACATCTTCAATGCTATCGAGGTGAGTCCCAGCCATGTGGTTCTTGTCGTCACCATGAACGTACCTCATTCCTCGTCGCAGCTTGGAGAAGTTTGCAACATCCGAGGGGTCCAGATTCTCCACCTGCGCTGGGTTGGTATCAGCTTGGACTCATCTCGGATGCAAATCCAAGGAGTTTTGCTGCAGTTGACAAGTGAGTTGAGTTCAGGTGGTTGCAATGCAACTTGCACAAGTGACGAGGATGTGGATGCGGTCGGCTCTGTGCCGATTTCTGCTGGTACATGTACAGTGTACACTTGATTTGATTTCGACCACTAAAGTCCAAGGTTGCAGGATCGCGTAGATATTCACGTCCCCGTAATTCCTTCCCATACGAAGCCGTCACAGGCGATGAAAAGTGCGATCGTGGCGGCGCATGACGAGTAACAATGGGTAACGTCCCCGTAATTCCTTCCCATACGAAGCCGTCACAGGCGATGAAAAGCGTGCGATCGTGGCGGCGCATGACGAGTAACAATGGATAAAGAGAAGGAGATGCTGCAAATTCTAATGATTGGAGATGGCGTTGCAGAACAACGAGAGATCCGAGCAAGGCCAATGTTGTCAGGTTGGCATGGTACTACGTAGTAGTTATGTTGACCACCATCTACAACAGCAAGTACGAAACCATAACAAGCGCTGCCAACTTTCGATGCAATGTACTTCAAAATACTAGATGTTGTCACGGAGGCAAGAAGAACTTGGGTCATGTGAATCCGTTGAGTATTGCAAACCATACGCTCTAGAGGCAACATGTTGAACATTGTGAGGACGATGGAGCTGTTAATCCGTCGCGAGGTGATAGAATCCCTCGAAAAGTTGTCACGCACTGCCATTGTGGCATTTTTAAGTTAAACACTTGCGTAGCGCCCAATGCGACTCCAACCCAGTGTTCGAGTGAATACGGAGGGATACATAGTTTGTGCATCTCGAAAAGATACGCTCTGCCGATACTGTGTGCAGACCAGCAATTGAGACCAAACTAACTACCTGCCGGTGGTTGCTGCTGACCCCGAAGAAGCCCAATCATAACAATTGTGATCGTACTCTACATTAGTGCTGCAGTGCCCCCTCCCCCAAGCTGTGGCCAACCAGATTCTCAGGGTTGTGTGCATTCTAATTGGAATACTGTACAAACCGATTGTGCATCGATTTCAATTGCGCAGTACAAGATCCCGTGTCGCTATCGTGACATTTTCTGTATTTCTCACTTGAGTTACCAACGTCAACCAAAGAGTGCAACAGACACCGTTATTCGCTTCAAAGACTATGCTGGCTTTGAGTTCAACGAAAAACTCATACTAACCGCGCTTTTTGTCGATGGGTAGCGTTCTCCTGATTATCAGTAAAAAACTTTGTGAACTGAAAGCCCGTAACGCGCCCGAGGAGGGTTTGTAGTCATTGTCCCAGTATGTTCTGGTGAGGTGACTCGAACATGTCAACGCAGAAATCACAACTCTTCTGAAATCTGCCCGCGCTTGGAACAATGTGGCGGATGATCAGTATCATCAAGACCGTACAAACTCGAACGCGAGTAGAGCGACGGCACATAATTCAACCGGTGCACTTGGCCAAATCTGGATTGCTGTAGAGCGAGTTTGAAATCTGTTAGGCTAACATGTATGCCAGAAATCAAATAT
>NBNE01001379.1:0-12947 GCA_002215365.1 Phytophthora megakarya | reverse complement strand
AGACCACAGCGGTGCCGTCATCCGAGATGGAGTCGGGTCTGTCGACGTGAGTTCGGTAGGTAACAGCCCCTCTGCAACTGAGACAAGTTAAAAGAATACTTGTGGAGATCTTCCGAGTTCATGCCAAGTGTACGGCGGCGCCGACCGATGGATAACAAGGTCGTAGAGAACTTAGAGCTCACCTCAGCAGCCACCGTCCTGGGTTGGAGGGCGGTCTGACCAAAGGCTGAGCGACTTCGGTTGATCAACACATCAAGCATAATAATACCTCGGAGTAGTAGTCAGAGGTTGTGAACTAGGAGTTTGTGGCGCAGCCAGGACATATTGCGGTCCAGGATGGTGCATGGTTCACTAGTAGCGACCACAGTGGCCACACCAACCTCTAAACTTGTCGGGCTTCGGAACAGTACCAAAAATAGTGAGATATACTCTCGACATGCTAGCAGCCTGCGCGGGAGCAAAGTTTCGGGTCTCGACGGTCACGAAACAGAAAAAACACCGTGCATTAACAGGCAGCAGCTCGTTCAAGGTATCTGAATGTCATATGAGGTTGGAACCATCCACCGCCGCACATGGTATAATGATCGAGTGACCCTGTAGTTTGGAAGCCGAACTGTTCAAGCGAGAGGGTCTTATGCCCCATAGTGATGAAGGGGGATTGCGAATCTGGCTCCAGTCCTGCTTGCGGAGCTACAAGAAGAAGCGCGGAACTCCAAACAGGCCGACGACAGAATCTGGTGGCTCCCGGAAGTCGAAGCCGTGGAGTTGCAGGGAGAGGCTACGGATGAGCACAGATAGCCGTAAGAAGATCCTATGTAAGCGCGCGTTGAAATCGCGAAATTGTCGGAGTTCGTTGTGGTTGAGGATGGCGCTCATGAAGCGCTCAATGGTAAAACTGCCGGCGGTTAAGAATAGATAGTCTCCGAGAGATCGGAATCCTAGACGCTGTACTAGAACGCAAAACGCACAAAAGCCCTCTGATCTCGAAGCGAGAGAATGAATTGAGCCGGTGATAGCCCCAGCAATCGGTAACGGAGGTAGGTTCCTGAACCAAATTGGCGCGTGGGCGAAATGGCGCTGGTGGGAGCTTTGTGTTAGCGGTGGGTGGAGCAGTTTGGGGACCACCTCTCGCCATTTGGTCCACATGAAAATCCACCACCTTCCCACGCTGGTAGTGGTGAATGTTATTCTGGTGGAGTAACCTACATCATCTAGACGGCTACAGGGGGAAGTTCACCCGCGCGCGCTGCCCAACGCGGAAGAACGGTCCACAGAGGTATCGTTCGCGTTGTTGCTGATTGGATCACGGATGCGAAGTCTTGGAAGCGACGAAGTTTGTGACGCATTATGGAGACCGCTAGATCAGGTCCGCCGCCCCACTGTTACCTACAAGTGTGAGCGCACATGAGCCATTCGTCAAAGGAAGGCGAGTCGTGTCGGGGGATTTAATTTGAGATGATAAAATCATCTTGAACAATTGCCAGCTTTTGATCGTCTCTTTGTGGATAACCGTGTGAAGTGTTGCGTATGATAAAAGCAAAGTACCATTGTGGATACGAGCATGCGTCTGCCAGCCAACGTTTGTGCCCGGTGTCTCCAACGCCTCAGTGCATGAATTAGGTTTTGTTCCAAGCGTTGTTCCGTGATTGTGCTGAACAACCGATATCCGAAAGGAAATTCGAGGTACCGCACCTCTTCTGAGTCGGTCATCAGAGGATAGGGAGCTGCGCAAAATTGTGCAGGTGGACCATGTAGCACCAGTACCTCGGCTTTCGTTCATTCAATCTTACTCCGGATCCTGCACAGTACAGTCGAACTTCTCTGAGTTGTTCGTGCACCCCGGCTACTGACGCAGACAGCAACAAGGAGTCGTCTGCAAAAAAGCAGTGCTGTAGCTGTGGGGACCATTGGTAGCTTGAGCCCGGCGGGGGTACGGCGACGCCTTGTTTCAGACCTCGTCGTGGAAATTGTTTCGGCTGTCGCCACCCGTCGAGAATGAAGGCCTGGATTAGAGAATATGTATCCACCTGAGGAGCCTAGGGCCGAACCCTGTGCTTCATGACGCGCTGCAGGTATCGCCAGTCAACGCGGGCTTACGCTTTTTCATATGCGAGGAAAGCGCCGGAACCAGTTTGTTTTGTAGAACGGCAGTATGCTTGAGGTCGGTGAGCATGAGGAGATGACGACGAAGAGCCCGTCATGGAACAAACCCCTGCTGATCTTCATGAACCAGGATCTTCATTAGTGGCTATAGACGAGCGACTAGTACGTGGGACAGTATCTTGGGTTCCACAAGAATTAGCGAGATTGACCGGTAGTTTCTGATCTCTGATCGCTGCTCGAGATTCTTTCTTATGCAGCAAGGGTATTTCTGAGGGTTCTGGTGGCTCAATAGTTCGCCCTATCGAACCTGAGCGTCTAAAACCTGAACAAGGATTGCAGCAAACGATTTTGGAGCTATTAAAAAGAATCGCGATATAAGTCTGTCAGGGCCTGGAGTGCTGTCGCTGCGCATGGATTTGATGACGTCGACGAATTCCTCTTCAGCTAAAGGGACATCGAGCGTTGCCGCCTATTCCGATACTAACGTAGTCTCGATTGCGTTGACAAGAGGTTCTTTGTGCTGCTGAATCGATCGCAGTGACTTGTGGGTCGGTCACAAAACGCAGGTCACCAAATACACTGCCGAGCTGCTGCTGAAAATATTCATAGATATGGGCAGGGCCTGTGAATATTGTTTCATCGCCAAGCTCGACCGTGTCAAGCGGGACGCGTTTAACACCGTCAGGTCTCAGGAAGAATGCAGCTGAGTTTGTCTCCATCTCCGTCGCAAGAACGTCAAAACAACTCGCACGTTGTGCAGAGCTTTGCTCTGCACAAAACGTCTCGCATTCTTTTTTTTGCATTGTACCAAGCGATAGCCTCAGTTGGAGATGTGCTCATCGCGGTAATGATAGTGAGATGTTCAAGACGATGCATTAGGAGTTAGCGAGCCTGTGGACACTCGAAGGATGCTTCTCGTTGGAGGAATTTCCGGACTCGGTACTTCCGTGCCGTCCAAAGCCCTCCCGGGCTGTTGGATATTCTCGGAATGGACTTTAACTCATCGGCTGCGGTGAAATTTCTTCATGGTTACCGTTTATCTCTAGTAGACGCCGTGGAGCTCATCAGGAACTGGGGCCTCGCGGATGATGCCAACTAGTTGGCCGAAGGTTAACTCCAACGTGATCACTGCCATTGTTCAACCTTATGTAGTCCGCGCTCTCGTACGGGTGCATGCAGAGCACTTCATACGTTAGAATGTTGCCAATTCGATTCACTCTGGTGGGGTCAGAAAAGAGATAGTCATCACGGTGGTGTACGCACCAACAGTTTTCGATGTTGTGGTCGCCTATCCAATCCCTGCACTCGGCTTGGCTAGCCTGATATGCCGTTAAGGTTGACAGACAAGATGTTGATATGATGCCAATTTGGCAACATCTTAGCTGCGGTTCGAGGGCATCACGTCATCGAGTGCCTATGGGACACGGCTATAAGTGCCAGGTCCATCCATTCCATGTCCGTAGCCGATTGAAGCCGAGACAAATCAATCAACGATGGTAGACTTGGTATCCGCAGTAAGCTCTTAGTGACGTTCGTTAATCCGTAGTTAGAAGGCGGGAGGAGTTCCCGAAGTGTTTGCTCCGCTAGAAGGCGGCGTGGGTTACGATGGAGATAGAGAAGTAGAAGTGGAGTGAGGATTGACAGCCACTCGTCGTCTCTGAAAGTATGATTGGTGAGCATGATAAAGAAAAGTGCAAAGCGACTGACCATACGCACTAGGTCTGAGGGTCCATTGCAGTGCCCAGTGGGCACTGCCCACCTACTCCACTGAGATCCATATGTTGTTGGTTGAGACTGATTTGAAGCTGTTGTTCGGGACTCGTAGCAGTTGGTGGTTGAGGGCATGAAGCGTAATAAAGTAATCGAACTGAGTGACGGCATCACGGTCGGTTAGAGCGAACCGCCAAGCTTTGGAGTTGTTGCAAGCGACGTCAGCAACGTTTCGGCGCTTTTGGCGCGGGGAGTATTTTGACAGACTCGCCATGACGTACAGCTACAGTAATAACATTTTCATTCACTGCCACCTCGCGGTGAGAGACGTTTTCTCTAGTTCCTTCAAAATCGCCTCCATAGATACATTACTCTCCGTTTTGGTCACAGTGTCTGTCGAGTGTTAACTCTCCTTGCCCTTCCGTGTTTAATCACATGAGCTTTCGTTGCACCTGAGACTCATGGCGCAACCTGAAAATAGTTGAATCGCCATCACGTGTATTTACTATCTCGAGGTCCACATCCCCGTTAAACTCAAAACGAATGCTAAAGCGGTTCTCGACCACTTGGGCGGAACATTGAGAAGGAGCCTTGGGAGGAGTATACGCTCTCTTTGCCCCGGCAATTTGCGCCAACATGGCTTCGTCGTCTTGAGGAGGCAAGCCGACCGGTGTCGCCTGATCCTGCTGCGACAGGGGAGTGCGGGACGTTGGCCCCGCCAGCAATGTAGTAATCGATACAGCGTTTCGGAAGCGAGAGGGCGTTTGGTCAATCTGCTGTTCACCTGGAGGGGTTATCTGGTGCTTCTACTTGGCTTTGGAGGCTGCCTATTCCATGTCTGACCGATAAAGGTTTGTGGCTGGTTATCTGGCTACCGGTTTCGGTGCATCCGTCGTTCGTGGTTGGATGCGACCTGCGTCGTTCCTGCCAAAGCATCGATACGAACGTTTACCAACACGTACATGTGCGGAGCACGCCATCACGAGGAAGGCTGGTCGGGCCGTCTTCACCAGGAAAATGGAAACGCCAAGTTGCCGTGCAGAGCCCAGACGTTTTGTCGTAGACATATAGTCAGAAGTACAACGGTATGGCTCCGCACGAGGAAAGAGAGGAAAGCACATTGGAGGCCTCATCCGACGTATTGAGCCCAATGATGTCGACATAAGAATACTTGAAGAGGGGAGATCCCAGACTGACGCGAAACTTGCGTCCTAGAATTTGTACCTCCTCACCAACCATCACTTTTTCAAGTGCTTCCGTTCTCACCAGTAGCCGTAGTCCATCCTCCCGGCCCGTGTCGGTTGCACCGAATCCGCGATCCCTCAGAGGTCCTCGGAAGAAGTTGCTGGAATCGAGTATCAAGGGGATAGTGGCTACTGCCGTTCCCTCCGGCATGGCCGCGCATTTTTTGCGGAGTAAATCCTCAAGCGGCGCATCGGCCTCGTGCCGATCGAAGCGTTGCTGCAATTGCTTCATCGAGATGAGTAGCTCCTGGAAGTCAGGCATAGCCTCTCCCCGAAGGCCCGTGAGGTTCTCCGCCATCCACGGACCCACTGAATGGCTAGCATAGGAGTTATGATCTGCGTGTTCGTTGAGTGGCAGGAAACGCGCAAAAAAACGAAGTCGGTTTGAAATAACACTGTTGTCTGGATAAGCTTGCAGGTTTGTTTTGAGTTATCCTATTGGTTAAAATATAGAAATGGCGCTATCTATCGTTCACATCAGTGACGGTCATAAATCTTAACTGTTTTACCCTAGATCTGATCGACAAAGATATAGTTCTTCTGGGCTAACGGTTGAAAGAGTCTATGTAAGCAGTTGCGGTGTATTAATTATTAAGCTAACAGCCGCACTAATGTCACATTGACGAAGATTTCAGTCTATCAAAATGCTCATCGAGTTAATGAAGAATCAAGGACGAGTTCATTTAACATTAGATACGCGATATTACTGGTACAATCGTTTTATTAGTTGTTGGACTCTTGTCGTACATTGATTTAGTAAGTTGTATTGAAGTTAAAATACTATCTAGTAGATAAGCAACCGTCCTCATTAGGGTACGACTAGCAGAAGACTTCAATGAGCGAGGAAACACTTGCTTTGCTTTCCTAACTTTTCAATTTACTCAACAACCAAAAGTTTAAATGTGCCCGCTTCCGTACCAGTAAGTTCAACAGTTTTTTTTTGGAAAGAGTAATTGTAGCTAAACGCATACCTAAGTAACTAGTTGAAATTTTCGTTTTGACAACACCAAAAGAATGAAGCGCAGATGTCCTAGGATAGTAGTTATCGTATCATTACTTGTCTATTATTGCAATATGCCTACCTATCTTGAGGATAATATTGCGCTGGGTTCTCGCGACGGACAACTGATTTTGACAGTGGCAGGTTGTGGTTGGTGTCATGACACATATCCAACACCTTCAAATTCATTTTTCATTTTTCTCGTCAAGTAGAAAAAACACACACACAGTGTTCAAGAACATCATTTAGTGTCCAATAAGAATACGCACTTCTTATGCTATTTTCGCCATTGATGTCGATATGCTTGCTGCAAGATCCAATTCTGCCACAATCACCGACAATCGTGGCCAAGTAAACCTCGCTGAAATAGATTCGATACACCAATTTCAATAACCGAAGACGAACTCAGGCATCATTCGTTTTCTACGAAGTGTGCGTTCCGAGAAGGGCGAAGACGATGATAGTAAAGACAGGGATTCGAAAGCTACTATAAACTGTGACACAAAAATGAAGAAACCGCTGCTTGTAGCAGAAGCCGATGCGAGGATGGGGAACGAATGAGCAGAGAACCGAGGCGGCGAAGACGCGAAGACGAAGCGGAGAACCGAAGCTTGTGGTGCTCCCTAGCAATTGCGAAGAGGAATGGAGGTTGAAAAATGATTGATTGATCGTCGATGGTAGAGTCGGCGTTACATTGCTCGCATAGCCAACGCTTCATGGCAACGTAGATATGTATACAAGTATCCAGGATCCACCCTAAAACCTATGAATTTCAAATTCTAACTCTATACTGATTTAAATTCTTTTAATCCTAACCGTAACTTGCTTTCAGTTTTTCAGTATTTTTCTTGTAGTGTCCCATATTCAAATTTCCGGTTAGCAACCTGGATTGTTGCAAATTGAAATGAATTTCAACCAATGAGGTTGCCTACATTTCTATGTTGAAGCGACAACAATTTTGATAATCATTTTGCCATACTATTTCAGCCAATAGGACTCCAAGTAAGAAATGTAACACATGCACGCAAGATTACTCTAAAATAGAGTAAACTTCTACGGTGCTTGACAGGGTAGTTTCTGCCGTGTCATTGGCAACAATATCCACATCGCATGACCACCCTTCCCAGAAGGCTCCACTACTGCAAAGATCTGTTGGGCTTCTCCTTGGATTCCCAGTATTGATTGATGAATCCCGGAATTTTGTTAATGTTATCAACTAATTCCCATATTGTGTCTTTTCGTGGTTCCCCAAGCCACCAAATCTTATACTGAAGTTTATTTCTCACCAATGACATACCAAACAAGTTAGCCTTCTGTGCCATCCGTCAATATAGCTGTATTGATGTTCGGACAGTGTGACTTGCCATTGTCGTACAGTTTCAACAACGACGTCTGGAATACAGGATGCAACTTTAGTCCCCTCTACAACGTCAGTTCATACGAGTGTTTAACCTGCTTCACAATGGGGTACGGTCCAATAAACCTTGGGGCAGGTTTCTTTGCCTGAGCAAAACCTTTGTTGCGAATATCCATGTTTCCGGCTATCAAAGAGTACCCAATTTCCCGTTTTGAAGTTCGGCGCAAGTCTATTTTCGACTTCATTTGAGTCTGGGCCCCACTTTTTGCATCTTGCGCCATCTTCAAATATGCATCTTGCTTCACAAGAAATTCTTGAGTTGCTTTATCTAGCTGGTCAAATTCTGGGTCCCTTGTTACTTCATCAGGCATATAGGGCACGTCACCCAGATCAGCATCAAACGGTGACATTCTGATCGATGAATGGTCACGTCGGTTATAGGCAAATACTGCTAGAACCACATATTCATTCCAATCATTCTGGCGGGGTTGACGACACCTCATAAGTAGTCTTCGACGAACCGGTTGATACTTTCGGTCTGACCATCCCTCTCCGAACAAAATACAGAAGATAGTGGATGCGTTATTTCTAGCGTCGTTATCACGTCTTGCCAAAACTTAGGCGAGAATTTCAAATCTCGGCCCGAAATAATCGATTTAGGCACTCCATGATCTTTTACATAGTTGACCATGAACAACGTAGCAGTATCGTCGGCTGTTGCTGTCGTATTGGTTGCAATACACGGTTCGTCAAGCCCTTCACGATAATCTTAATGACACCTTTCCCAGCTATTGTTCGCGGTAATGCAGCCATGAAGTCCATTGAAATATCAACACATTTACCTTCTGGAATCTCCAATGACTTAAGAAGTCTAGGATCCTTTGTTTGACGTGCTTTATTGCACTGGCAAAGCTTACATGTGTTCACGTAGAGCTGTATATACTTTGATATCTTGAGCCAGTAGTAGTTCTTCTGGATACCAAAGCATGTCTTTATGTACCCAGGATGACCTGCCGCGACCATGCCGTGGTTTTCACAACTAACACGGTTCTTCAGGTCTTTATTTCCCGGAATCACCAGGAGCAAGTTTACATCATCGCATGGCTGGTAGTAAAGTTTTCCATTGTTCACTGAATAATGTGGTACCTCTTTACCACTACTTATACTGTGCAATATCTCTTGAACACGAAAGCCGGTAGAGTAAAGCTGTTTGGCTGAATGCGTCGCCGTCACACTCATAGTCAGGATACTGACAGCTTTTCTCTGTTGCATGCAGCTTTAATTAGCTCACTTAGATTAACCTGCGCGGCCTTGTGCCCATACAATGGGTTACGAGACACTGCATCTAGCACCTGATTTGGTGTCGCCAGGAGTCTAGTTGAACTGGGGTTGAAATTCCGCTAGATCATTAAACCAGCGAGAAACACGACGGTTTGTTGTCTTCTGCATCAAGATAGGCTTAATACGCTTGTGATCAGTCTCGACGGTGAGTGAACGATTAAGCAGATGCACGCACCAAACTCGAAATGCATGAATGATGACGAATGTTTCTTGTTCTCGAACAGGATAGTTCAGTTCCGCCCGTTTCATCTCGCGACCGGTATATTCAATTGAATGTTCCAACCTCCCTCGTTTTGAAACAAAACTTCCCTTATGGGAAATTTGAGGCACCCATGCGGTTACTAATGTTTTGTCGAAATCAGGAAGTTATAAGACTGGGGGTGTTGAAAGTCGACGTTAAACTTCGTAGAAACACTCAGGGTGATGGTTCATAGGGTGCAAGATTTAATCCACTAGCCGCTTCTGATAGTCACGTTTAAGCATCCCACGTAAAAAATCTACGTGTGATTCAACTGAGTGATCAGCGGACGGGTCTCCCACTAGTGATGCAATTGACAACAAGGGGTACTACCCTTGTCAATTGAACACATAGCACCGAAACACCACGAGATAGTGCTCGGAGTTGAATGACCATCCGTCAATTAACAGCCCGTATTTCTCCGACATTTCACTAGCGATGTAAGCGATGATGCATCTTCCCACGCTCTACATCACTTATGAGGTGGTCTCTGCTGACGGATTCAAGTTTTGTGTACCAAATGGTGTAATAGAGTGCAATTATTTTGAATCGATATATATAAGTTAGAACTAAAATCCCTACCGACGACTTTCAGCATTTTCACAAATCTGCAACGGGAGGCTACCCATGACAACCCAACGCAACCGGCCGAATGGGTTGAGACACGACTGTTGGATCCACGGCACCAGTGTACCGGTATCAGCAGGAGCTGCGGCGTTCGTGAAGTCAATCTAGTCTGGGTGTTGCGTCTTTACATGTTGAGCGAGGTTGCTCCCGCCGGTGCGAGCCGCCTGCGTCCGAGCGAGCAAACAGCGGCAGCGATAGTAGCCAAATACAGGCTCGTGTTGGCTGTCGAGGACGGGCTTGAAATAGAAATGGTGGAGTCGCTTGTTGCTGAATATTGTAAAACGAAGAATGATTAAATTTTTGCGTGCTAATTAACGTTGCACCTCGTATTAGCTACTAACCATTCATTTGAAAAGTACTGTTTGCAACTAACGCCACCGATCCTTTCTGTAAATTAATATACGTATGAGGCTATTTCATAGATTTTTGCTAATTTCAAAGTTATACCTCCAATAAATAATTGATGATAACATATTGCAATTATTGTTTTTCGGGACCCTTGCTGTTAAGATGGCAATTATCGTAGACAATACGCCATCCAACCGGTTTCTTAACGCGGAACTTAGCGCACAAAATGCCGATGTACTGGGACGAATTATTCCAGTATGACCCATATATTTTGTTCAGTATTGAATCACGTTTCGTTGTTCAGGACTTTGGCTCCATTGTTTCATTGAAATTGGTTGTGTTCCAGATTGGGGTTGAATTTTACGTTTGAAGCCCTCACGAATGGTAGGGGTAGAGCAAATCAATTCAGTGCGAAACGCGGTACTTGGCCAGTACTTCTTACGCTGAATTGTCCACTAACACGTCCCATCCTTGTTGCTTTCGGCCTTTCAAAGTCGAGTGGATTAACAACAAACACAGGTTCGGTTATCTTGCCCTTGCGTAGTTCTTTGAGAAAATACTTTGACGAATGATTTTAGTCTCGCCAAATGCTCCCAAGTGTCCATTCTATCTAAAGTAATGCCATATCGCACGGCTTGGTGAGCATCCTTGACGATCCCATATTACACGAGCGGTGGACACTTAGGAAGAACCAAATCCAAACGTGGCTCCTTAGTAGTGGTTCGGAGACGCAACAACAAACGTTACCAATCCATGTCGGGATTCTTCTATCGCAATCACTACATGCCCAGCATAACATCTTTTCCTACTGGGACAGGCTTGGCAGTAAAAACCTCACACGTTTCCGGGGACGCAAAAATTCAGGGATTCATCTCGACAGTATCCTAACATAACCACCATTGAGGCGTGTAGATGCTTAATAATGCCTAGCTAAAGTTGATTGACTAATTTGTGAGTGACTCCATTTAGGCTGCTGCCCTTGTCTACAAAAATAGACGTTCCACTCGGCGATTTCGGCGGTTCCAACTACTTCGAAACCATGCACTTGCGTTGAGAATTGCTTAGAACGACCCATCCACATAATGATTGGTTTCCATGATCGCTTTACATTACGGCTTGAGATGACCCAGCTACCTACAATTATGACAAATGGCAGACTTAATCCACTCATCTCTCGAACCACCTGTTGATGTATTTTTCCGATCAATCGATTTTTCGGATTCCCAACTGGTGGACTAGAGTTTATAGACGACATCGAAATGGCTGGATCCGTATTGATCTCTGTTGATGTATTTTTCCGATCAATCGATTTTTCGGATTCCCAACTGGTGGACTAGAGTTTATAGACGACATCGAAATGACTGGATCCGTATTGATCTATGTGGACTGCCCCCATAGTGAGTGCACTTAAGGTTTATGGCAAATATCAATGACTTCATGCAAGAACCTTGGCCTCAACGTTTACTTTCTTAGCTGCTTCAGCATGAAGTCCATTCTTGAAGTAGAACTGACTCTCCATTTCAGACATCTTTAAATCAGATCGAGGCATCAAGCCCTTGAAACAAAGATACATACTTATGGATAGTTCCTTGTTGATTCGCCTGAAACAGACGTTCACGTAGGCTGTGCTCAACGTCCTTAGGCCGGATACGTTCCGGTAAATATTTCTTAAATAGTTTCCAGGTCGTAGGCGTTGACTAGCTTCACAAACGGATGAGAAAGCTCGATACCAGTTCTGTACTGACCTGCCAAAACTGCTTGAAATCATAATCATAAATACGTACGTATCGGTTTCAATTACGTCTCGTTTGTTGGCGTAGAATTCATTGTGTAGCAAAAATCAACGGTTCTCTTTCTTCACTAAATTTCTCTTCGTGTGTTGGAGGATCCTTTTTACGTCTTTCACCTTGTGAAGCCAAACGATACATAGACCTAGTACGCTCTTGTTGCATTTGCATCTGACTTTGGTACATTTATTGCTGTTGAGTAATCCATAACATTAACCGCCGCATCGACATCGATTCAGGCACGGTGTTTGGCATTCCATTGGTACGTCCTTACGAGCTTCGTGATGCGTAGCTGTTTCCGTTTGCTCATTGGTGCAGCCGTGGGCCTGGTGATTTACTCTCCCTCTCCCTGCTCCTTGTCACAGCCATAACCGGTAGATTTGTGGACTATTCGGTGCATGGCCCGTAACATAGAAACTTGAACGGAAAAGGTAATTCGAAGTTCAAATCGTGTTTTGTGGCTTACTGGCTGTTCGGGGTTACGCGAATGAGGCGACTAAACTTGACACCAATGTTGGCTTCGTAACATGAAGGTTGAGGTATGCCTTGTTTAAAATACTGTTAACGTTGCTGATCTCGCCTACTTGAATCGTCCACGTAGTATTTGCTTAGCCTTTTTGACTTGAATCATCAGGTCAACTTGTAATTTATTTAAATTTTCGGAAATACCAGGAGCCCAAATAAGGTCTTTCTCAATAGAAGCAATTGGGTGAGGAGCGGTCTTTGGCGTTGACGTCGATGCGATTTTGACGTTTCGCTTACTCTGTTGTTTTACTTCATTGACCGTGGTCCCGTTTGAACGGGCCATAGTCCGAACGGGTAGGTAGGGGAGAAGGGAAAGGAAAACCATCCAGTAGCCAAGGATGGCATTTACTTCAACACCGTTCTGCGTGAGGAGACACAGTGCAGGCTCCTTGGTACTAAATCTACTTCTAGTGGTAATCCGACTCAACTAAGAAGCGAACGACACTTCCTACCCTGGCGGAGATAAAATCTTTACGCGGTATATCCACCGGCCAGATAGGGGCGTAGTGTCTTACGACTCATAAAGAGCGTACCAGATGATTAGCATGTTCGTAGCTTAAAGCTTCTCCACTGTATGGCTGGCTCCAAAAACCGCGGGTAATACTCGCTTCCCACGGTGTGGGAACTTTATCGCTCGGGGCCAAGAAAACATCACCAATTTTCCCTC
>NBNE01001378.1:0-12949 GCA_002215365.1 Phytophthora megakarya | reverse complement strand
CAAAGACCAGTACCCTTCCATCTGAGGGACTGCAGTGGGTTTGCGGGAGAGCGCTACATTATACTCCCTACCTTCGCTCGTTGCTAGGAGAGTTTCTTAGGGGTTGGCCGAGGGCAACTCGGGGTTCACAGAGGCTAGACCAACTCGATGTAAGGAATCGTTCCTGGTCTTCAGGTCTTTGCAGGGAAGCGTGTGTTGTTGGTAGAAACTCACCCGAAAGTGAGAATTCTACTGTGTCCTACACGACAACTGGTGCCGCGACCCATGATTGGAATAACCTTCTGTGTGTTTCGGTTGTATTTAGGTTAGACCCCTAACGAGCCTTCGAGAGAGAAGAAAACAAACGAAGAAAGTCAAGATGGGAAAGGAGACAAGTCAGTGGTACCAGCAACGCCGATGAAGTCGGGCAGAATGCGCTCCTAGGCTTCGGGGCGCTCACGGAGCTCGTATTCGACGCCAACGACTTCTCGTATGACGCCGATTACTGAACGCTCTGTGAGCTTCAATGACTCGGCTGACTACTCTGACGCCAAGGAAGATGACGAAGACGACTACCTGGAAGAAAAGACACTAGTGTCAGAACTTTCGGGAGCCGCTGTGGTTTCAGTAGACCACAGTGCGGGGGTGAAGGCGCTTGCACGCAACCTCGCCGAAGAGTTGGAGGAAGTGGCCGGTCCGGCCATGGACTCTGACGACGATGGGTCCGACAGCGCGAAACCGTCGGCAGCGGCTGGGAAGGCAACTTCTTAGTCAACTGGCTTCCGGCCTCCAATCAACGGAGACACGCCAGGAGCTAACAAGGTTATCGGGAAAACCTTGGAGTTGATGAAAACTAAGAGCAGCTGGATGCAGATGTTTGGACCAACCTTGGTTTGCCAGGCAGTGTGAATGAACCTGGGAGGCATGCTGGTCGTCCCGATCGACTCGACGAGCACTCGCTAAGTGGCTCAAGACACCGTTATGCTCTTAAGGGCTATGGGGTGCGAGCCTCAGAGGTTTCCCTCGGATGCTGCACTGGACGATTGGGCGATGCGGGTACGGCCTTGCGGAAGTAGAAGAAGAAGCTGCGTATCCCATTCGGAGTGGAAGAGATCGCACCGGGGTGTCAGGTGGTGGCTCGACAAGCGTTCATGCCTGCTGATCCATCGAAGATTCCATTGCCTCAGACTCCGATTAAGTCCAACGAAACTTCGCAAGGCGTGTTCGGGTCCAAAGGATCCCCGTACATGCACGACTCGCACGTGGTGACACCACGGTCCGTGAGTCGCCAAGAACGGGCGGCGAAGGAGAACGAAAGTTCGAAGCGAACTCCTTACACTTATCGAAGTCAAACACAGCCGGCGGACCGACGTTGCGATTGGAACGAAGACTCGTCTGACGAAGGTGACGACCTCTTAGATAATGATTGTCTCGAGGGAGATATAACCGAGGAATGGGCACGACAGATACGCGAGTTGAGTGCAAGGGAGACGAAGAACTCGACGCCACTGCTCGAAATAGCCACGCACCTACCACTCGGAAACATCAAGCAGTTTTCGGGTTATCGGAATAAGAGCGGGAGATCCATGCAAAGGCTCCGCACGTTCATCTACGACATGAACGGGACACGCACCCCGCCCAACGACTGGTGTATGGCTTCGAATTGAGTCTGCAAGACGGCGCGTTACACTGGTACCATCAGTTACCACTCAAGACTCGACGTACATGGAAGTTGCAAAGTGATGCATTTATCAAGTATTACTGCTCCAAGTTCAACCAGTCTGCGAAGGCTAGGTATTACTCGGCAAAACGAGAAGACAAGGAACACGTGTGCGATTACCTTATCCGGCTCAGCACGGTTACGCCCGCAACGCGGGGGTACAGTTTGAGAAAGGTGGACGCGAGTCTAAGGATCATGTCGAACATTTTCTCGACACGTGTGACGACAGAGGCCTCGAAGAACGTCTGTGTCACGTGCGAGTGAACGACATTCATGACCTCGAGGATATGATCAATGACATCCTGAAACGCCGAGACCGTAAGACGAAACGTGAGACCTCGGCCAAGCGATCCCACGGTCACGACAATGGTCGACGACGCGACAGTGGGCGGAACGAAGACTCGAGAGGCAGTTACCGCCGGGACAACCACCACCGAGACGATCGGCGCAGGGACGAGTCGCCCTTCCATCCGAGGATTACACTGGCAGACGCCCTGTCCGACTTAGTAACTGCCCTGAATGAGACTTCGGTGGGAGCGCACACGAGTCAATCAGGGCAATACGATCATGGATATGAGACAAACGAGGACTCACTCGGCGATGGAGATCACCGCAATGATGATGACAATTACTCCAATGGTGGTTCTGAGTATGACTATGCTGCAGACGAAGAGAAAGGTCTCGTGGCGGCGGCGAATGAATATGAACGTCGTGCGGCGGCAGAAGGAACGTTCGCTCGACCTGACAACCGTCAAATCAAGGGTGATGGCAGCTTCGGCAACGAAAAAAATCACACTCGCAACGGACGACAACAGTACGGGCCCTGCGCAGCGTGTGGAGGACTGATCCATTCCGTGTACTATTGCTACAAGAGGTGCAAACTGTGCAAACAGGTACACGATGTTGGGAAATGCGAGGCTTTCAACGAGCTCGCTTGTTTGCTCCGATCAAAAGTCGATAAGAACAATCTGACACCGATGCTACAAAACGTCGTGTACGGAAGTCATTTAAACTAGGCAGCCCGCCAACTGAAACGGGGTTGGTTCCTATCGGACTGCCACAGTTAACGGAACTTGCAGTGGATGCGGACTATTTATTTGCCTTCGCAGGGGAAGTGAGATGGCCCGAAGACCGTGAATTGGGAGTTGTGAACACGACGGAAATTGTAGAAAAAATGGCGGAAACCTCGGCGAGAGGAAGACAGACGGATCAGATGCGGTAGAACATGATGGATACCTGACAGAGGCTTTTACGTCGAGTGTGGACCCCAATCGACCGCCCCCAGGAAACCTCGCTCGGACAGCGAGACTGTTGCCTGGCGAGAGAATGGGGTGGTGGTCGTCCCAACGGTACGACAAGCGGAAGAGGATGAGGGTTCTGGTGTTGGGCGCTGTGGACGATACCCGAACGAAGATTCTGTTGGATACTGGAGCTAATGTTAGTGTGATATCGGCCGCGTACGCAAAACGGCTACGCCTGCGCGAAGTCCCGGACCTTGGCCGGAGTTTAGAGATACGAGGAATCAATCCCGGTGTTTTGGGAACACGGAGACGAGCTCTCGTAAAAATTACCCTGGGATGGGAACGGGTTTACGAGTTCAAGATGTGGATAATGGACCACAGTGCAGGCGTAGATGTAGTTCTAGGGACAGATTTTATGATCTCGGCAGGAGTACGGTTGGACTTGTTTCACGGAACGGCTCGGTTACCTGATGAAGTTGTGGTACCTATGGTGAAGTCTGTCGGCATGACTGACGAGCGACCGTATGGAGAACAGACCACAGGTGGTCCGACAGAACTTTTATGTGTTCCACGGGGTGAATGATGTGAGTTTAAACCTCCACGTACACGACCATCTCATGCGACGCATGAATTATGGGTTAGGAGGACCCCACAACTATTGCCAACAGTAATGGATGTCACGTAGGGGTCGGCCTGTGTGGATCCATTTGACGAACGGGTCAGACAGAACCGCTAGGTGTTACAAACACTCGTCTGCGGACATGTGCATACCCCGAGGTGAACTCCCTCGCGAAGTTGGATACGTCCGGCTCAATTCCAACAAATACAACGAATGGCAGGTACTCGCGTATGACGAAGGTTGCGATGAGACTTTGGCCAGTAAGGAGAAGGAGTTGTATGAGTGCTGGCTAGCCGAACAACCGCGAGCCGTAGAACGTCGGAAGTATGAGAAGCCAGATCGGATTCTACAGAGGCCGACGGAAACCTCGGTGGCGTCAGACGAGACGGGATTACAGGAGGTGGGGTCGGTCGAGACAGTAACTGATGGATGGCGTGAGGCGATACCAACTGTGCGTGATGAAACTTCTGCTGCCGCCGACGATGAAATTCACAATCCTGCTAAGGCATGTCAGAGACGGACCGACCATTCGGATGCCGGAGGTAGAACCCCCCGAGCGAGGATTCGATCGACCAGCTGGAGATTACTTATATTTCTGTGATGCAGGGAATCGAAGCGAAAATCGCTACAGATGCCATAGGCGAGGACGATGACTTGTATGAGCATATACCCAACGAGATGAAGTTAGCCGACTACTAGCGTTCTTGCCCGACCTGACCGAGCCTTCGTTATCAGTATTGGATTACACGGGGCCTAACGTCGTGAACGAAAGTTTGAGTGGTGATAAGCAACAAAACCTCGTTGACGTGCTGAAACGTCACGAGAAGATAATGATCGCGAGTGGAAACGCGTTGCCTCCACCCGCGTATCGGGTGGTTTGCGATATCGATGTACAGGGGCAGGCGCCCATTAAACAACGAGCGCGACGAACGCCTCTCCGCGTGTTGGAAAAGCTGTACGAATTGCTGAAAGAACTACTATGAGCTGGTTTAATAACTTTTTCGGACAGCGCGTGGGCGTCGTCCATTGGGATAGTGCTAAAGAAGAATGGCGACGACATCCGCTTGTGCATCGACTACAAACGGGTGAATGCAGTCACAACGATAATGGAATATGCTATGCCCGTGGTGGACGCCCTACTGACTGATATGGAGGCCTACTTGTGGTTCTGTTCGCTCGACGCAGCCAGCGGTTTTTGGGCGGTGCTGATGACGGAGCGTGTACAAAACGTGTTTGCATTTGTATGCACGCTAGGGCATTTCGAATGGCAGCGGATGCCATTCGGGCTAAAAAACGCACCAATGATTTATCAACGAATGATGGACAACGCCTTGTGGGGGTTCGTTCAACCTAAATGCGGGTGGACCGAATTTTCAGAACGCATGCGATCGGCCGAAGAAGACGCCGAACGCGCTAAGACAGGGGTGACAGAGGGCCTAACGAGACCTCGTTCCAAGTTTGAAGCCGAACGAGCGTCCGCTTCCACTATGGATCCTGTCTCACGACTGGTCAATAGCCAATCGGCGATATGTTCGCGAATGGTGAGCCGGACGAGTCTTCGTTGGTGCCGGGTTTTGATAGGAGATCATTCCTTGCCGACATATGTTTTGGAAGCGAGTCGTTCGACGGATGATTAGCAACACTCGACTGACTACTCCAACGGTTTACCGAGTGTTGTATCCGTGTTAGCTTCACCAAGAGCATTTTCGTTCAGCCGCGAGTCGATTTTCTATCACATGAGGTGATACCTGAAGGATTGCGAACAGATCCTAAAAATACTAAACGCGTGACAGAGTTTTCGTTCCCGACCACCAAGAAAGGAATGCGTTGAACTATTACAGCAGGTTTCTCCAGGATTTCGCGGTATACGCCGCCACGCTGTACCAACTAAAAGAAGAGAACTTTGAGCCAGGCGGCGATATGTCAACCGCTCGACAGAGCTTTGCGATGTTGCAACAGAAGATTGGCGACGCACCGATTCTACGCCATTTTGATCGCGGAAAAGAGGTATACGTGACATTGTTCGCAAATGAGTGGGCATTGAGCTCGAATCTTATGCAGGAGCACGAAGGAAAAATGCACCCGGTCCGATTTTGTGGAGGAGTGCTCAAAGACGCCGAGATGAATTATCATCCAGCGGAAAAAGAGGTGTTAGCATTATTATTGCTGCTGAAGACATGTTACACGCAGCTGGCAGGCAAGACGATCCATGTGTATACCCGCTTCTCGACATTGGGATGGGTCCACACATCCAAGTCACTGTTCGACCGAACAGCCCAGTTTGCGGTACTGTTGTCACCTTGGCACTTGATCGTCACCAGGATGAAAGAGAAAGATTGCGTCTTCGCATAGCTCCTACAAGCCGGTCTAACAAGTTTTGTTGATTTGGAAGACTCGTTAACGACGATGACACCGCCTTGGAAAGGATCACCTACCGTCCGGCTGGACCCTCAGCTTCTGTATGCACGCCTACCGAAATCTCACCAGGGATTTGTGGTATCCTTCGATGGATCCGCCAAGACCGAGAAATACGGCGGGGACGGCGGTTGGCCTGGATATTGTGGCGTTTACTGGAATGGACTATAGTGACCGCTGCGAGTGCCTATCTCGAAGCCACGACGGTAAATACGGCCGAATACTCCAGTATGAACTGGGAAGTTCAAGCAGCCATGGAGCATGGGGCTACGGAATTGGTGATTGCTGGGGATTCGAGGCTGACAATCCAGCAGTTCCTAGGGTGATTGCGTGCAAGAAAGACTCACTAATGACGCAACTCAACTACCACCGGAAGATGGTTGGGGGCCTCAATTCTGTCAAATACCTACATGTAGTACGCGGGTACAATGCGGCGACAGGCTCACTGGCTACGGAAGCACTGGAGAAGAAGGCATCCACCACGACACCATCAGAAGCCAGATTATCGGAATTAGCATCGTTGAACCGGATTAATGAAGTCGTCTATGAACCCCCAACGAAACTTCGGAGAACGAACCTTCGGTCGATGTAGCACACTCCCATATCCAAGCGAGACATCCGCGACATGCGAAACTGCCAGGGTCTCTGACAGGATACCCGACAAGAATGGCCGAACACCGTCGCAAGAATTTTTTCGATTTTGTGCAAGAGGGCGGTGACGAATTCGGAGACCTAACGGCAACGACCAGACAGCAGGCGATGTCAGCCTGCAAACGCGTCAGATTCGCTGACGAAACTTCGGTTCAAGGCGTAGACGATAGTGCGGCGCGAGACGAACCTAACGATACCCCAACAGAAGCCCCAAGTGGTGAAGACCAGGAAGAACGAAGGGTAACGGGATCCACGCCTGCGTCGTCCAACGCCGGTAACGTCGACCCCTTGGAGATTCAATAAGAAGGACGAAGAAGAATCGCGGTCACCAGGGATGAAGAGTTGCGATGGGCGAACTTGAAGACCGTTCTTCGGGGTGACGAGTCGGTGTTGACATATCGGGCAGCGAGAGATGCTTGGAAGATCGCCGACCGTTTTGTTCTGAGTGAGGACGACGTGTCCTACCACCTGGGAACGAGACTTCTGAGGAGCGACCATCTGCAAGAAGAACCAACACTACGCCTAGTGGTGCTCACCTTGATGATTCAAGAGGTACTACAAAACAGCCACGACTCGTTGGAAGGAGGTCATCAAGGCATTGCACGCAAATTCTACCGGGTGAAATTAGATTTCTACTGGGTCAGTCTATGCGCAGATGTCGCAAGACACGTACGCTCTTGCCCTGACTGTAGCTTGAGTAAAAGGCAACCGAAGTTTCGCGGATACTCACCGGGCAACATTCTGGCGGAGCGACCTTTTCAAATAGTGTCTATGGATTTCGTCATACCCTTACCGAAGTCTCTGCGAGGAAACAAGGCGTTGTTGTTATTTCAGTGTGCAATCACCGGATTCGTGATGGGCAAAGCCATGGCGAACACCACTGCCTTACAGGTGGCGCAGGTGGTTGAGGAGTGCGTCTACCAAAGAATCGGAGCGCCATCGCTGATTAGACACGATAGAGACCCACGCTTCATGAGTGAGGTCTTTTAAGGTTTCACTGAAATGATGTAGTCGAGGTCGAGGGCAACATTAAGTTACCGGGCCCAAGCGAACGGCCAGCAAGAACGGTCCGTCAAAACCGTTATGCAGTCAGTGCGGGTGTACGCAGAAGATACTCTGTAGCAGAACTGGGATGACATCGCGGAGAAGTTGATCTTCGCGATTAACAATTCGATAGATGCGACGAGAAGAGAGACACCGTTTTATCTCGTCCAGGGGTCGGACGCACAGTCCACTCTCAAAGCGATGTCCTTGTCACTTCAACGAAGTCTCGGCCGACAATCGGACGCCCTGGCGTCGAGAGGCGAACCGTCAGCACGAAATTGCATTAAAGATGGCCAAGGAGTTCCAGGCAGCTGAGAACGTTCGGAGAGCCCAGAAACATAACGAATCGCTGAGTAGGGCTGAAAAGGCTACGATTCCCAGAACAGATCGGACCGTTACACAAGGTGATGGACCAGCTGAGACTGGGGCAGTGACCGAGGATTCGGACGAAACCTCTATGAGTGAAGTGAAATATCTGTTTAAGACCGACGACCGCGTCTGACTGTATAGGGAGCGCGTGAAACCGGGATTGACGAAGAAACTAGCGCACCGATGGCATGGACCCTTTCGCGTTAAAGAAAGGTCCAAGAGTTCGCCTATGAATTCGAATTGCCAGACCGAAGCGGTTACAGATTTTACCCGGTGGTGCATGCATCACGGCTCAAGGCGGTAGACAAGTTCAATGACCGACCGAATACTCGGTTGGCAGCAGAAGTAACCGACGCCTTACGGCTGAATTTCGACGAAGAATTGCTACTAGAGAATAGTTGGAAACCAGAGCACGGCGCTGGCAAGTATGAAGTGGAAGCAATTCTGGATGACCATATACCGTTATCTACAAGCACCGAGCGAGCTGTCAGGTCAGAGAATTCAAGGTAAAATGGATGGGTTACGTAGAACCAACATGGGAACCCGCGTCTAATTTGTCGTGCGACGGATTGTTGTACGACTACCTCTGCGAAAAATATCGCGGCCGAAGGTTGCAAATGGTTCGGGTCGCGGATGAAGACTAGGCACCCAATAGAAACGAACTGGGGCTGGTAGAGCCCACTGTAACAGACGAAAAGAAATTACTGTACCAAACCTACATGTTTACATATTTTCGTGGTCCGGAAAACGATTTTAGCAAGCAAACTAAGTGGAAGTGGATGGAACGGACCCGTGGAGAGGATATTGGAATTACAATTGAGCAGGGCTACACGATTATTAAACTACTAAGTGGCCCTCAGAAAAGAGAATCAAAGATTCAATCAGAAGCAGGTGACTGGCTCGTCGGGATCTGAACCAACAGGTCGTAGGGAACGAGTACGATCTCTTCCGGAGGATCTCCGGTTGCGAGTGCATCAGTCGTAGGACTTGGAGAGACCACCGAAGATCCAGCAGCCGTAGTGACAACCCCGCGAGAGAATGGGAAGGAGGCTTTGTTGAGAGCCTCGCAAACCTCTTCCGACATGAACTCTTCGTTCGATGCAGTAGCCGAAGGCTAGGCCGGGGTGTCTCCAGGACCAATAGACTCCTCTGGATCTGCTTCATCCACGACCGAGTCGTCTTGAACCCACGGAGCTTGGATTTCAGCTTCGTAAAGTGATGGGTCCACGACAATTTGGGAGGCGATAGCCTTGTGAGTCCACGACGTCGGAACGAAAAGAGGAATCTCTGGATTGCAGGGAGCGAAAAGTGTGCTATATGGATGCTCAGCAGGAGCATCCACCCAACAATTCCTCCATGGTTGCTTGGCGTCCAACACGCGCAACTCACGGGACCAGTCAAGTGTCTGCGGTGCCCAGTCCAATACTTGCAGGTGACTGGGCTCCACTGTTGGGTGCCCGGGATGACCATCATCGTCGGTGCACCAGTCCCAGAGTCTCGCTATCTGCAGACAGAGCCGGTCGGCCCGGAGATTGCGAGTTCGGTTGAGCTCGGATCAAAGCTCGAGAACGAAAAAGAGGAACGGGTCCTGGGGTTCACAAGCCTTGCGGAATGCGAGGATAGCATTCTCCATCGCGGACTGCTGAAGCCAGTGACGCCGTTCCCAAAGGGCCAGGCTAATGTCAGCGTTCTCCTCACTGCAATGCCCACTGAGTTGCCGCCACATTCGAACGAGCCTTCCGAGACCCACGGCACGGATAGATATCTTGGTACCCGGAACGAAGTTTCCGAGACTGAATATTTGAGTTTCGACAGGTATGCGCTTGTGGACGGCAACCCACGGATGGTTGGCGCTCTCCACGTTGTACAAGAGTGCCAGAAACGCAAGGTCCAGCGGGCATGCGTACGTCTTGGGAGCTGGCTCAGAGAGGCTCGAATTCTGAACCTTACACCACGTTTTTTGCGCTCCAGGAGCAATGAACCCAGGCTCCAGAAAACGCTCAGCATTCACAAGGAACTTTCTCGAATTCAAAGCCAGCGAGGCTTTTGCCACGGACAGCGCAAATGCCGTGGAGTTAGTCCCGCATTTCGAGCTCACAGTGGCCGTAATTATTCGCGTAGGTCGTCGAGATGCGCCCCTCGCTGAAAGCTACGACTGCGGGACGGTTGTGTCCGAGTTGCAGATGAAGTTGCGGACCGGGCGATCGACGAACTGGTCACGAGACCCGGTTCGGGATAGTCTCCACAGCAGTCGCAGTAACAGTCCCTGCCGACGTAGGCTCGAGATCGACCAGGGCATCTGGGCCTACATCAGAACCGCACGAGCCCTCAGCGGCCGAACCCTCGACCAGACCATCACTAGGAGCTGCCGGTTGCGCTGACCTCGATGAGGAAATTGGCGCGGGTCCGTTTGCATGGTCCGTAGGAGTGACAGGTGTCACAGAAACTTTGGCATGTCCCGCATTTGGCTCCACGTCAACCAAAAACCTCAGGCTGGCTCGCGTCTGGCTCCGTGACAACCGAGGCTTCGATATGACTGGTATCTTGTTCCGCCTCAATCGGAACCTCGAGCTCAGCCAAGTCGGCATCGACATCATTCAAGATCTGAGAGATTGGAACCGTGGGTCGAGACGTCGACACAGACGGTGACCTGGGTGACGGCGTAACTACCGAGGGTGAACCAGCAGCCGGACCACTAGCGGCAGGAGCTGAACGAACCTTCGGCTGGTCCTTCTTGCTCGTTTTTTTCTCTAGGAAGTACGAGCCACCGGCGGGTCACCAGTGCTCAAGACAAAGTCATCGTCAACCATCTCCCTCTCGAGACTCTACTTCACCCTCAAATCAGAAGCGAACGACACGCTTCTTCGTGGTCGCCCGTGCTTACGAGGAAGGGACAAATTATGCGAAGAGAATGGACTCGATCCATCTCCCTGAACCTCAGTGACGACCTCATCCGATGTCAAGTCAACGACTTCAGACTCGGACCGAGGCACCGGGGGGGGGGGGGGGGGGCTGGTGAGACTCTGGTGTGGACCCTGATTCCACGTCAGAGGCCTCGCTGTCGGGGCCACCACCAATGTCGTCATCAATGTCGCCGACCGAGTCCTCGGCCGGCGTAGACGCGGGTGGGGAGTTGGCAGTAAGTGACGAGGGTGCAAGAACACTTGGCGCTGTAGGGATAGCAGCAGACCCCGTCTGGCTCGAACTCGGTTGAGAGGGAACTCTTGTCGAGTGAGATCCATCGCCAGGTTTAGTGGACGACCGGCCGAGCCTTTGCGAAGAAACGAGTTTTGAACGCAGTGCGTTCCGAAACGGGGGTGCGTGGGAAACCTGACGGAGACGCCGTCGTTTACGCCGAGGTTCACCAGACGCATCGTCATATAATCCATTGCCAATCTCGGCCGAAGGTTCGGACGAACCTCGGGGCCGCGTAGAACGGGGAACAGAACTCCCTGACCCAGCGCCAACTTTGTCCGCAGTACCGGCGGTTAGCTGGGGCTAATCCGCCGAACCTTCTGTAGACGACTCGGTCGAACGTTGACCGCCGTCAGAAGCGGGGGGGGCAAAAGCCGAAGAAAACCAGCGTGATCCGCACCGAGACCGAGCAACTCCTAGTTAATGTCACGTTCTGAAATGCCTGCGGTGGAGAGCACGAGAGCGTCGGTGTTCAAACCATGCTCGGCCGAGTTTCGCCGCAGAATCGGGTTTGCGCGACGCAAACTAGCGTTCTATGCCAGCAGAGCCTTCGTTCTTGGCGAAGGAAAACTGACCAATCCGCGGTCATTCTCCTCCAGGTACTGCCAAAGTTTCGCCAACTCCGTGTTGTACACGCCTTCGCCCGCTCGTGCTCTTGCTCTGCATACCGCATGGCAGCGCCGCAGTCGGCTTCGGAAGTCCTGTATCGGTCCTTCAACTGCTATAGAACGTACGCCTGTCGAGCGACAGTGGCGTCCAGGTCTCCGATGCGGTCAACCAAGTCTTCGTTCGGAGAACGAAGACTCTGGTTGGAATCCGACATCGTGTATAAGTCTTCGTTGGAGCGCGTAACGTTTGCCTCGGTAGTGGTACGCAGATCTACTTCCGTAGCGAGGCTACGTTCAGCCTCCTCGCATCGCGCCTGAAGGCGATCCACCTCGTCCCTTAAGTCGACCAACTCCTCGGACTCGTGAGGAGGAAGTCCATACGGCGCAATGGTTGCCTCCAAGACTTCTGAGACGGACGAGGCCTCGCTCAGACGTTGGCCCAAGCGAGAATGGACGCGAGGGGGAGGCTTACGCATCACTCCAACAACGAGCTTCGCCAGCTCGCACAGGGTTTGTTCTGTAGGAACACCATGTGAAGCTTCGTTGGATGAAGCCGAGCCAACCGAAGCGTCTCGACGCTCAACCGACACCCCCGCAAGTTGCTGAATCCACCGCCAGTGCGGGAGTAGGTGCCGGAGAAGCGGAGGCGCTTGACGGTGTGGTCACGGGCGACCTGAGAGGTGACGCCGGACCTTGCTACGACCGAGAGTCTTCGGACGCCCCGCCATTAAACGTTGGTACGGGAGTTGGCGACCGAAGACTCCAGGCCGAGGCTTAGATGACACAGGACTGTGATCTGCCGGTGAAGCATGAAGCTGAGCAGATGAAGAGAAAATGTCAGGACAAAAAATGCATGAATGCAAGAAGAACAGAGAGCCAGAGACGTACCAGACCATCAGCCTGGATGGCTAGAGCCGCGGCTGCAGAGGCGGCGGCCAAGGACTCAGACGTCGGTGACAAGAGAAACCGAGGCATGCGCTGCGACGATCACCGGTGTGGGCGTCTCGCGTCGGAGCGGGGGCAGCTGTGATAGAGTGATTGGGAGGTTTAACCAACCGTCTAACCACAAAGCTAACTGCCTCAGAAGCTTCGAGAGAAAGTGTATTAC
>NBNE01001377.1:0-12951 GCA_002215365.1 Phytophthora megakarya | reverse complement strand
AGTTTGCGTGCTACATTAGCACTGCTTTACCACTGACCCGCCGCTGGTACCATACCCTATTATATGCAGTTTATATGTTCCTGAGACCTCCGGGTTTGGAGGGGTTAATAGGTACTGTCGACAGTACATTTAATTCTACATTGGGTTTTGTAAAATCCAGTACACTAGTACTGGATTATGGAAATTCCTCTGAAAAAACTGTAACACCTACCCTGACCGGCGTCGGATCTATTATAGTAAAAGAGATGTACTGTAGTAGCTTCAATTCAAGAACGATTTGTCGGTGATACGTGCAACCACTGATCTCTGATGTCCGTCAATGACCGTCATTGTCATTGACAATGACATGGCTCAAGCCTCGGAGGTCGCCACAAGCTGGAGGTTGTCAATGATGCGGCATTATTGAATACCTGGTAGCAATTATCAATAGCGAAGCGCGAAACACAGCATCTCTGTCTGAAGTTTGGCGCCATGCTTGTTTTTCAGCACCATCTTGCTCACGATTTACTGGTGATTGTCCATGTTTGTGATCGTTGTTGTGTGGCACTAAGATTTGCAAGTTGAAGTCCAGATCTGTTGAGCGAAGGGCTCAGTCGCCAATTATCCTGGTCCCGCGAATAGAGTTCAATCTAAGGTCGCGATGCACCTGTTGCACCTACTGCCGTGCGTAGTGGCTGCCGTCGCCGCGCTGCTGACCCCCACCGCTGCCGAAGAGCGCTGCTTCGCCAAAGACTTCATGTTCGGCTCTGCCACCGCCTCGTATCAAGTAGAAGGCGCGTACAAGGAGGGAGGACGCACGTCCAGCATCTGGGACGACTTCTGCCGAGAGAGACCAGGTGTGGCCTGCGCCAATGTGGCCGATGACTTCTTCCACCGCTACCCGAGCGACCTCAAGATGATGGCCGACGACGGTCTGCAGTCCTTCCGCTTCTCCATCTCATGGTCTAGGGTCATGACGTGGAGTCCGGAGAAGCGCCGCATGGTGCCTAACCCCGCCGGCATCGCCTTCTACCACGACCTCATTGACGAGATGGCCAAGAACAACCTGGTGCCTGTTCTCACCATCTACCACTGGGACTTGCCCTCTGCTCTGCAGACGGAGTTTTCCCCCGCGGGCTGGCTCAGCGACGACATCGTGTCCCACTACGTCGACTTCGCTACGCTCATGTTCCAGGAATTCGGTCACAAACTTGACTACTGGACGACATTCAACGAGCCGTACTCATTCGTGACACAGGGCTACGGCACTGGTGTGCACGCCCCTGGCTTCACTGGATCCGAGCTCAACACGTACATTGTCACGCACAACCTCCTGCGCGCTCATGCTCTGGCTGTAAACAAATTCCGTGCGTTCCGTGACAATGGCATTGTACGCCCCACCGCTCGCATTGGTATCGTGCTGGTGGCACACATGATGTTCCCGTTGGACCCTTCCAACCCGAAGGATGTTGCTGCTGCGGAGCGTGCGCTGCAATTTGACTACGGTTGGTTCTTACAACCCATGATCTCCGGTGACTACCCTGCTGTCATGCGTGAAGTTGTTGGTGATCGTCTCCCTCGGTTCACAGCACAAGAATCCGAAATCCTCAAGGGATCGTACGACTTGTTTATGGTGAACCACTACGCGTCCAAGTCGGTGACAGACTGCGGCTCGCCCACGTCTAAGCGTAGCTGCGACCAACTCACGCTAGGTTGGGAGAAGGATAAGGGCGTCGATGACACTCGCGCACCCGAGGGGTCGCGTTTTTCAAGCAAGGACCGTCATGGCAACCTTAACTGTGGCTGGTTCACAGCTTACCCACCTGGATATCTGGCACTGATAAAATGGGTGAGCGCTCATGACCCGTCAGCCGATGTATTGCTGACTGAGAACGGTTGGTGCGGCAATGACATGGCTGACGGCGAGGAGGACCAGATGTGGTACTACGAGACCTACGTTGAACAGGTCTACAAGGCTGTGACAGAGGAGAAGATCAATGTGATCGGTTACACAGCGTGGTCGTACCTGGACAACTACGAATGGGGTTCGTTTGAGCCGCGCTTCGGCCTGTACTATGTCAACTTCACTTCTCAGACTGGCATGAAGGACTACATCTCGGCAAAACCGACAGAGCTCGAGCGCATTCCGCGCCGTGCTGCCAAGTGGTTCAGCAAACTGGCCAAGACGAAGTGCATCCCGACGGCGTCGAAGGCCGCCTCGGTAAGAGCTCCCACCGAAAAAAACAGCTGTCGTAGTTTGTCGACATGGTCTATCGTGGGCACTGTGGCGGTTACTGTCGTGGTAGTTGGTGCAGTTGTCGCTAGTATTCGTGCTCACAACAGTCGCCGTGGCTCGCATGGAGAACGCAGTCCGCTGTTGTAATTCATGGGTGAGATATTGCAAGAAGCCAATTCGCAATTAAAGGATCAGCACAATCGATAGGAAACATCCTTTCTGAAGCTTTCGTGTGGTGTTGAAACTACAAGTAGTAGTAATACATTCGTGAGGGGCCTTACCATCGCGTTTTGTTACGTGACGTCGTGCTGTGTGAAGAACGACCTTCGGTCTGAGCTAATGAACATCGTCTATTTTTACGGTCGCTCGTGGTCATCTCTTCCAGTTCGTTCGTTTGCAGGCATTTTGCAGGTCACACTCGCCTCGTAGGGACTTTCTCGATAAGCCACGTCAGATGTACAGCGCTCTACATGTAGACCGTTATGTTTGTACACGTTGGGCATTCGTCTGTCTTGTTGCTGTCGCAGCAACGACTGCCGTCCCTTGCGCATTACATGAATGACATCGTAGACGGATGACGATACCAGCCCTGAATCCTTCAACCCCGCCTGCTCAAGTGCTGGATAGGCTCTCGTACTTGGCAAGGACGATAATGGTTCAAGTCTCCTCGTGACTTGATTTTCTTCGTCTTTTCGTCGACGGCGCAGGATCTGTAACTTTTGTTCACTTAAACGCAGCAGCAGCTCGAGATCTCGTGTGCGGATATCACTCTGAAGCTAACACATTCATGCAGCCTACCATCAGAGTAGAAAAAAGTCGAATTTTAAATGTTGCAAGCGTACCTCTTCCAGATCAAAAAAACCATGTTGAGTGAATGAGTCTGCAACACTAGGATATACCGCTAAGCAGAAAAGGTAACCAGTTAGTATGATGTTGCATCACTTCACCGTAACAATGAAGACGTACTCAAGTGAAGAAGTTGCCGAAGCTCTCGTGTAGCACAGTTTTCGGTGTCAAATAATTCTTCTGAAAGATCGATGAAATATTGCAGCTCAAGGTGAGCCAGCCCCAATTCACGTATGGGAGTTTTCCCATTGGCGGATCCACTCCATTTTCTTACATCGGGGAATTGCGCTTGGTACGCCTGGTTGGATAAAGCACTAACGACGTGGTCATAAAAGGCGTTGATAGACTTTGGTAAGTGTCTTGATGATAATTCCTAACACAAAAATATTAGCGGCTCAAACCAGGCCAACCGGGGATCAACACCAAGCTACCTGTAATAGCGAACTGGATTTCTGAACGACGCACTTAGTCTTTTCGGCTGTGGATTCATTGTCTGCAATTTGGAATGCTTCTCTCAAATGGCTTTCAGTCGGAATGTACTGCCCAGACTCCTCGGTCTCGAGAAAATTCTTATTGTGCATGGTCAGTAATGTCAGCCGAAACATAATTTTTTGTGAACCTACCTGAACAAAGGTATGCCATAGGCAAAGGTTTGATCCGCTCCGAAGGCCGTGAGATCCACGAAATGATATACAAGATCGCCACATGCAGGACCCGCCGAGCAACTCTAATATTGACTTAGTATGTAGTGCACTGTCGGATTGTTGTTCAAGTCCGGCATCTTCGAGGTTGGTAACTATGCACTTCACACGAATCAAATCGTGAGTGATTCAGTATCAGGAGCTTCGAGCAAGATCAAGATCAAAACAGCTTTGACGAACCTGGACAAAAATGATCCGTGCATCTCGGAGCCGTTGAAACTCACCTGAGTAAGCCTGCGCATTCGCTGCTTTGTTTTGTTTCCAAAGTCCCCATGGATTCTTTATGGCACAATACGCGGCTAACCGTTGATGATTGGAATCCATCTGATTGCACGGCATTAATGTGTTCACTGCATCTGAAAGTGCTAAGCTTGCCAATTGAGAGCTCGGGTCTGGTCTCACCAAACGTCTCCCGCGAGCAACGTAAATTAGAAGCAGCTCATGAATTGCGTGATTGTGCAATGCAAGCATAGACACTTTCGGAGAAGAACAGGTAGCGATCAATTCTGCTGCATCTGCGAGATCCACCCGGTTTCTACTGCCATCAAGAATAGGGACGTACAGAGTTGAGAGGCACCCATCCCCAAAGAGCGTTGTCGGATAGCTGTAACATGGTGTAACAGGTTTAAAGGTGAGAGATTATAATAATAACCGACTTACAAGCAGAATTCGTACAGGTTTCTCAACGTGTCAACATCATCTGGAAGCAGCAGTGCTAAAAAGCACTTAGAGTAATACAGCGTCTGCACTAGTTGGAGCACTGATGCGCGAGCATATACATTGAGATCTCCGTTCTCATCCGTTGACAGATTGGAGCGATGCGCAAGGGCGACAATTGTATCAGCGGTATATGCTTCCTTTCGTTCACGAGAACGCTCCAAGATCGCATTTACCTCTCGTAAACATCGTCTAGCAGCTGCCATCACGGTATGGTTTGTAGCCGATGTGTCATCCATCGCAGCACTAGTGGCATAATTTTGCATAATTGCTGCAAAGTTCTGCTCGTACTCAGCAATGTTAAAGTAAATGTTGGAATCAAAAATTGCTCGATATTGCCACCAACTATGTGCGCTGATGTCGTTGCTTTTACACACTGAATCATTGTGGTTTGTAATCAACCATTGAATGTACACCGAGCTTAGAGGAACATCACATGCTGAGCTGGGGAGTTGCGGCGTGCGCATAGCTAGCAGTCGAAATGATGAGCATACCCCATCATCAGTAGCAAATACAGGAGTCGACTCGATGTTTGGTGCGATCGCACCTTTAGAAGGTGGTAGTCGGC
Source organism: Phytophthora megakarya (assembly GCA_002215365.1). Classification (NCBI taxonomy): domain Eukaryota; phylum Oomycota; class Peronosporomycetes; order Peronosporales; family Peronosporaceae; genus Phytophthora; species Phytophthora megakarya. The sequence continues at coordinate 7,904 of NBNE01001377.1, read as the reverse complement.
GTATTCGGCGAGCAGATGAAGATATTGGCCGTCGAGATTTCTTGTGGTTTTGTGAGCACATCATACCCTCTACTACTTCCGACAACGTATCTGCTGCAGATGCACCAAAATGAAGGGACGGCGAATACTTCCCAGATGGCCGACTTCGTAATCCCGTTCTGCACAAGGTCACGGCGGCCCGCATCACCAGAGATTCTCCATTTCCCAGCGCAGGACCGTGTTCCTGTAGCACCTTTTTCAGTACAGCTTTCACCGCCACAGTGTTGTCGGTTAATTTCTCCAATTCGTTATTATTACCGCGGGACGGGTTTGGAATCAAAAGTGAAGCTTCGACATCTCCACCGCAATCTTGTTGCAATCGAGTGAGGAATAGCTGCCACTCGTATTCCTGCAGCAACTGTTCCACCTAAACCAGTTGACATAGTAATATCACCCTCTTGTCAACATCGCATCTTAAAGCAAAACCATGTGCTGCTACGACAAGGCTGACAATTTACCATACTTTCAGACTCCTCTGTGGCGTCTGCTGCGACGCTTTCCATGCGATCCAATGCTTTCTTAATCTCCGCAGTGCACTCGGAGAAAAGTATCTTCACACACCAAGTCTTCGGTCAGTCACATGTGTGGATGACGGCCTCAACCAACAACAGCAGTTACGAACCTGTAGTCTCGCTGCCGCCTTGAAATGCGTCTCTGTCACATAATATTGGAATTTCTCGTCGTGCATCGAGGCATCCTGCAGCGCCATATCGCATTCCGCCACTGCAAGTGCTTGCAGTGTCTGCTGCTGTTTCCGTTTGGCCTCCCCCATCTTCCTCAGACTGAGTCGTTTCCGCTGCAGCACTTGAAGCCTTTTCTCGTGCCTAATTCCCTGTATTACGGACTGGTGGACATTTGTGTCGGGAGCTAAAATCGAGGCTAGTAGCGCATTTGACGGGACGTGATATACACTGACGGACACTGTTGCCGTGGAGGCAAGTGTGTTGCTGCCCTTTGCACCCACGTCGGCGGCAAGACGGTCTCGCAGCGCACCGAATAGCGTCGGGAAGACGTCCCTTGACATGTGGTCGGGATCTTGAAAAGTCGTATTCCACAAACCGTACAAAACGTTCTCATTTCCATGTTGATTTGTCTTGATTTAGTGAAATCGGACAACTCCCTACCAGCGCAACCAGCCCTTGTATGATTTTGAAAATACCATATCCCTGCTAAAATAGTTTGTGATCGTAAATGAGAGGAATACCGTTTTAGCCCAAGTGTGTTTTCTGAAATCTAATACTCGTCTATATTAATACATTACCGCGATGTTGCTTGTGTTGCCCACCTCAGCTAAGTGCGAAAGCTACTAGCCAATTAGAGGAGATAAATGTAGCGCGCAAAAATGTCTAGCCCTAAATGTTCACAATCAATTTTTCAACACGAACAACAAGTGCTGATGCTGCGTCTGCCCAGCAGACGCAGAAGATGTCCCCAAATACAATCGGCAAGGTCAGCCGACCGAAACGTTTTGTAGTTTTACGGCTTTCCTTCCGTCGCGATCAATGCTCAAGGAAACGGCGTGGTCTAGGTGGAAAAAAACTCTTGTCTTTCGACCTTATTCTCAGCCTTGATCGCTAAGAATTCCAAGACTTCTGTATCTACCTTGACTTCCTCTTCAAGCGGAAGACGCACAAAACCCCAACGACAGTTATCCAACATCTGCTGATAGATCAGCGGAGCGTTCTTGCCCGAAAGGCATTCTGTTCCACTAGAAATGACCTAGACGACATACGAAGGCTGAGATGTGCTCTGGCTTGTGAGTCATAGGCATGGCCCAGAATCCACTGGCCATGTCTAGGCTTAGGAACCACATTGTGTTTCAAATTCGATCAATAAGTCATCCATCAGGGCAGATGATAGTGCATGAGCTTGATCGATTGATTTACGAACCGACCAACCGATAATCGATAGATAGTCGGGTGCCCACTCTATTCTATTTCATCACAATGACAATAGGAGAGGCCCATTAAGAGTCTGAATATTCGATCAGTTTCAGATCATACACTTTCTGCAGATGATGATTCGGTACTTGCCTAGACCTCTGAGCAATGGACGTGACTCCACTCCCGTTCAGATCACAAACGACTACTTCTCACCGGGATGGACACTGTGTTTCCGTCCTCTAGAAGAATCTTATGATGCTTTTCCAAAATATCTCGTACTTTTGCATCCATCTTTCGAGTAGTTTCTTCCGGTTCGCCAATATTAGCAGTATCCAAATCCGCAACAGGGCTAAGATCCTTTAGTTCTGGTAGAGCGGCTAACTGATCCATGAGATCGCTCGACGGTTCAATCTCTTTTATGGAAGAACATCGTGGCCTCTTCCTCAATATCCGCTAATGCTCCGCTACTTCCATTCTCAGACAGTGCGCAAAACTATTGAATAGACGAGGGATAGCTTCACCATGATCTGGAGACCCTGTCGAGCTCGTCTCTAGCTTGGCTCTTCGAGGATCGGTACTATTCCCAGATAAATCTAAGCAAAACCTCAGACTAGGGTCTGAGAATCCTACCTGTGTGTTGTAGCGAATCGCAGCTTCGCACACCACCGAGCTTTCAAGGCCAACTGGCAGGAGAGCTTTCAGAGAAAGCTCACTTCGGATCATGATTGGTCAATTATACGCCCCGCGTCCTAGTGAAGGGGTCACTCTTGGGACCGTCCGAGCCCTCGGCCATCCTAATATAACCTGACTGAGGGTTATTCCGGGTTTTCCTAAATTAGGATTTTATGCCTTATTTAACCGAGTCCCCGTTTAAGCGAGTCCTCGGTCAGATCCGGAATGATGGTGAGTTCGTACTTACGTGAGCCCTCGGTCGGAGAGAGAATCAGCTGGGAATTGTCCCACAGGATCTGTTTACACTTGATTTTAGTATAGGAGTAGGACTCATCTGTAGATGGGCATTAGAGAGGATCTCAGAGCCTCACATATTACAGTAATAAAAATCAGTTCTCCCCCATAGCTAACAAGGGTCAAGTCCGTCTTCAGTAAGGCTAGCTAGCTTATCTTAGCGCCAGGACACGCCTGGTTGTGTGGATGCCTGTTGATAGACCCGATTGAATCAAGGTAGGTAAGGCCAAGAGAAGAGTGTGGCCGTGTATAAGAGGAGGGTGTGGCCGTGTATAGAACGTTAGTGAAAGCTCGTTCAGTGGATATTTGTGTGGACAGAGGGTTCTCACATACTCCCTCGGAGCCCCTGTACTAGGTTTATGAAAACCGGTACCTTTCCTTCTGAGGGACTGCAGTGGGTTTGCGCGAGAGCGCTAAACATACTTCCTAATCCTCGTTCGTGGCTAGGTAAGTTTCTTAAGGGTTTACCGAAGGCAACCCGGGGTACACAGAGGCTAGTCCAATCCGGTGTAAGGGATCGTTCCTGGTCTTCAGGTTTAGATCCAACAAAACACTTACCTTTGCGGGGAAGTGTGTGTTGTTCGTAGTAACTCACAAGAACGTGAGAATTCTATCGTGGCCTACACGACACCTGTGTTTCGCTTCAGGCTGCGATACTTCCGGCTCAGTTGTGATTGAGTGGATCTTAGATTTTCACCCCATTCATCGACGCCGGTTATTCTACCAACACTTATCATACATCATAAGCACTCGGACCAGAAGTTCTCTAGACTTCAAGTGATTGCGAGAATGATTAGATTGACGACATACCTGTATTTGGAGGTTTGATGAATGGAGTCATTGCAGCCTTGATGCAGGGTCCCAGAATGGTTTCTCATATTCCAGAACAGAGTGGTTGTCCCGTCAAGCTGATGAAGTTGTGGTGTAGGGATTTCCCCTTTCTGCCTCCCGGCAGTGGTCTCGACCAGAGCTGTTACGTGCATTGCACGAAAGACTTTGATGCACTTTTGTGCATGCACTCAAGGACTTTCGTGCAAGTGTCTAGATTTGATTTTTTGAACGATATACTTCAAGAATGAATTTTTAACGGTGTATTGCTTCGAGCGCGCGGGCCTTAGGAGCACATGCAACATTGCTAAAATACCAAAACTTAGCAGATAAAAGTGTAGAAGAGGTCGGGTGCTCCCTCTCAGCATCTGTAGCGGCGAGAATACGTTTGCTGGGGGCGCTTGCAGCACTTCCAGCACTCTGCAGGCTCCGCGTCACTATCTTGATCGAGATCGCCACCCACGATGGAGTTGAAGGAGTCAGAATCTGAACTTGCGTCGGAATCATCCATAACATCGTAATCCGAATCGTTCTCCAAGTCTTCAACTCGATGCAATTCCGTGCCATCCACGATCAGCTCTTGATCTCCTAGCAAAGCTTGAAACTCAATACGTTGGTCTGAAAGCTTGTCACCGTGGTTGATAGAGATAGTGGCTAGTATATGAGCATTCTCATTGCCCAAACTGTTCCGACGAAGCGAGTGCACGTTCCCGAGGACACTCCATGATAAAACATCATCGCGATATCGTCCCAAATCTGCAGAGTATCCTGCTTCGTCGGTCTGATGCTGCTCCTCTACATCGCGTTCGGTTTCCTGGCTCCCCAGCGTGGCCGCCACCGTGGTTTTAGCCTCTTGCTGTTTTTGTTCAATAACATTTTGGCGTTTTGCGCCCCGAACAAAAGTTTCCCATTCGGTGCGCTTGTCAACTGGAATTTCGCTACAACGATCTAGAAGATGACGAAGCATTTTGCGGTCGGTGCCGCAATAGTTGCAAATGACGTCTTTTAGTGGTCGGTTGTCATTTGCAACAACCAGATCGAACTCCTTCCATATCACGTGCTTTGGCCTTCCTTGTTTTACCATAATGACACTAATGCACTATTAGTTAAGCGTACATACCGCAGGTTTACCGTCGTTGAACTACCTGTTAAACTGCAGTGCACGTATCAGGCAGGAGAAGGACATTTGACGGGTCTTTGGAATAGGTTCTCACTGTGCTCGCTGTCCTGCTGCGTCAGTGACTGCCCGTTCCGGCGAGCGTTCGGCGTGGTGCGCGTTGACCAATGCGCCACGCTTTGTGCACTGTTGAAGTTGATATCTTTGTAAGTACGACATGAATTTTAGAGAAACAATATGCCTACCCAATTTTTGTGTACTTTTATGCAAAGGCACAAAATGCACGTAACAGCTCTAGTCTCGACAGTGATGGCGATTGACGACGAATTTGTGTTATCTGGTGTGGCATACACCAGATTCGCATTCAAGGTGTGCGTACTCGTGGATACAGCGATATCCCTATATAGTGACTCCAACCTGGAGACTACTAGTCACTATACAGAGAGTTGTGTGCAACACTCCAGATGACCCGTAGTCGAGATCTGCAGCCAGCAGTTTGCGCCAGCGATCGCCAACCCAGATACGTCGCTGGCGTCGATCGTGGTGGTATTGCAGGAGATCCAGGTCCGAGGCGCACATAGCCTTTGTGATCCCTAGAATAAGTCGCTTCCCAGTACGCCTGCAGGAGATCCGCCTCCAGGCCGGCGTAGGACACGGCGATCCGTCATAGAGGGGAGTTGGCACGGCGGTGCAAGTGACTATCGAACGTCAGGGGAGCGGGACGATTCCAGAGTGCAAGTCACGGATGGGTCACCAGCAGAATCAAGATGTTCGTACCCGTGATCATCTCGGATCGATAACCGGTCCTCGGTATGGGAGGTCGAACAGCTGGAGTTCGTGCAGGAAACAAGAACCCGGAGGAAATCGGAACCTCTTGGTCAAAGTGACTGGGATCATAGCAATGATCGGTACGGACTCCACGAAGGTCGGATCTCACGGGAAGATTTCGGCAGCCGTGAACACCCGAACCGTAGAATGGCTCGGAACACACGATCTGAGGGGAAACAACGGCGAAATTAGCTGAAGGGGAGAGCCTCCACCGGAGGAACTGCTCCGGACGAACCTCCCCCCGGAGAACCTCCAGTGGGAGATCCCCCTCCGGGATATCCATGAGGTGAGGGAGGAGGAGTCTCAGCTTCGTTCCCTGAGGGAGGTGAGCTCGCCGCGAGGGGCGTAGAGGGATGCGATATATCCTGCCGACGAGGAGAGTCGCTATCGCTACGACCGTCGCCGTCGCCGCTCGGGATCTCGGCCTTGTCCTTAAGTTCCTCGTGATCGGCGTTGTCCTCACCGTCGGCCTCCTCGATCTCGGAGTTACCCTGGTCGCCAGGTGGGGAAATGGGAGGATTACCGCGGGGTTTTTTGAGAGGAGGCGACTGGGTAGGAGAACTAGGCGGACTCCAATCGCGTTTATCCATTCGGCCGCTTGGCTCAGCCGAATCCTGCTGTCAGGAGCTGGTCAGCCTCAGACGGATCGCCTTCGGCCAGATCGCGCAGCTCGTTGAGCTGATCGTAGGCCTGCTCGAGATCCCCCATCCAGCTTTCCCATCCTTAAAGCTCCAAGCGAACCACCTCGAGGTCATCATCTGTATGGAAAAAGCATTAGAGGGAGATCACAAAAGGCCAGATAGGGAAGTGTACTTAGCAAGCTGGGCGACCCGGGCAGCTTCGGTGAGGAGGTCCAAGCGGGGTTGATCACGATCCACGATCACCTGATCTCGACTATGGAGGGCGGTGGCGCGATCCGCGAGGGCTCTATCTGGGTCTTCTCCGGCCTGAGCGAGTCGTGTGAAGGCTCGATTGCGATCAGAGGTGACCTGCGTCAGAGTCGCGCTCACGCGCCCGAGGTCAGCCAATGTGCGATCCCGGGCTGCCTGAACTAATCGAGCGGAATCTCCGAGAGGTGAGCGCACTCTGCGATCGGGTTGGAGTCGAGAGAGATCTGTGGAGACCCGGTTGTAGCTGGCCAGGGTCGTGGCAGACTCGAATCTCGCGTCGTCACGTTCGCGATCCAGGTCGCGAACTTGGTCCTGCAAATCCCGGATCGCGTCCCCGGTCTGAACCGCCTCCTGGCACAGACGATCGTGTTCCTCCTCGGCGACATACAGATCCTCACGAGTGGGCCCCACGCGGCGCTCAAAGTCGTTCCCTTCCGCGCGAAGCTGATGAACTTGGGTACGTAGACCGTCAGGATCGTCTTCGGCGTCGCATGCGAGGTGGGTGATCTCGGCCGCCAGACGGGAGATCTCGTCGCGCTGCCCGTGTTGGAACGTCTCCATGCTCCGGATGGCGGCCCGTAGCTGGCGCACTTGCAGATCCAGATGATCTCGAACTCGGACGAGGTGATCTCTCGCGAGGTTGCCCTGGCGAAGCTCAGCCTCCAAGGCTGCTAATCGCCGGTCAGGGTCGGAGGTGTGGGAGTGTGAGCTACGCGAGATGTTGGAGTGACGTGACCGATGGTTACCCGTCGACATGGGAGAGTCGGACGGGGTCGGTACAGGGGTGCTTGCGGAGTCGCTGCCTTGCTGGCGCATGGCGTTCGGCCGTCCCGAAGACGTTGAAGCAGTGCGCGCGAGTCGGAAAATGGCGGATTGAGACCTGAAGTGAACCGTGACGGTCCAACTTGCAGGCTTAGGGCGGATGATGTGAAGTGCGAATAAGATCTCACGAGAAAGGCAACCTCGGCTGCCAGATCGTGAGATAGAGACGGACCAGGCGACAGGAATCCCACCCCGGTCAGGACTTCGGGTCACCTGCCGAAGATCGAGCGTGCGACAACGGCGATGAGTGGCGTTGACTCCGGATGGCCCAAGATTAACCACTGGAGTGATGGATGGCGACACGCCTCCGCCGTGCCCCGGTTCGAGACATCAAGGATCATGTAATGGTAGTGGACAGAGATTGCAGGCGAACTGCGATCCCGGACCATGGTATGGCAGCGGACATAGATCGCCTGTGAACGGCAATTCAGGATCGGGGTATGACAACGATCGAGGAAGCGGTCCTCGACCACGATTGAGAAGGTGGTTGAGGATCGCGATCTAGGAAGCTATCCAAAATCACGATCGAGA
>NBNE01001376.1:0-12952 GCA_002215365.1 Phytophthora megakarya | reverse complement strand
GAATGAGTGGCTGAGAATTTTCCTCCAATCACAACGCGTCACAGGTCGGTGTGGCATCGCAGCTCCCTGCGGTTGTTCGGGGCGCGTAAGGCAGCCATCAATGCGGCCACAGCGTCGATGATCTCGCTATGGCGTGTAAGGTACGTCTGTGTCGCCAAATTGAATCGATGCGACGCGCAACCGACCAATGGGACGGCGAGCTTCGTCGCCACCAGTTGATTGGTTGCACAGTTATCGCCAATCAGAAACTTCAGCGGGTCTTGTGAATGGCCAAAAATGCCAAAAAAGTTCCGGATGTAGGAACAATGTGAGTCCGCCGTCTGATCGACCTCGTCGAGCGGAGCGATGGCTAACAGCGGTATGTGCATTTGATCCTTGTTCCAAAACACGGCAAACGGCGCCACATACTGCTCTAGGAAGCATGTCCAGCGGTCGGACATAATCCCGAAGCGGGGGGAGAATTGAGGCGATTCGCTGCTCGACAAGTTTAGCTGTCCCGACCAGGTACTTCTTCAGAGTCTTGGACAAGATGGGCATGAGATGGGACATGGATCGGGTTGCTGGGTGGTCCACCTCAGAGAGCGGCATGTTGCGGTCGACCACCCAAGATCTCCAGCGGTAGATGTTTGAGATTTTGTCGTTAACAAAGCCGTGGGCGTGCCGGTTTCCCGCTTGCGAGCTACCATGGGCCAGGTAGTCGTCTACGTAGGAATCGTGCTTGTCCTTCAAGTGGCTAACGAGGTTGCCGTAGCCACTTGAAGGGAGTTGTCTCCGGATGGTTCCGCAGTAGTTGCTCTTGAAGTAGTGGTCGGGTAGCGAGGAGAAAAGCACTCGGCAAATGTCGGCATTCTTGGGCATGGTGAGGAGGAGGGACTTGAGCTGGGGAATTCAGATTGAAAAGTGGTAGGAAGGAAAACGATAGTGATTGAATGGATCTCGCTGCCAGTCATTTTCAAAGACTTATCCCAACAATGTCTTACTTTGATTCACACATTATAAAAGCACTTATGTTTAGTATAGAACACTAAATTTCAAGTAAATGTCTGGCGTATCATTATTAGTCCTCGTTTAAAGTAGCAATAGTAAATAAATGTAGTACCCTATTATCACTACTATTTATTATTGTATATTTTTCCAAGCACTGGTGTAGTGGGTGGCGCGTGGCATGAAAGCCCAACGACCACACACAGTCGAGTACAGCGACGATGTTAGGCAGCGTGCTGCTGCTCAGCGAGTGCTGTGCAGCCGTGTTGAACTTGGGCGACGCAACCAATGAGTGCTGGCTTGGCGTGCTCAAGAGCACATCGTGCGTGCGTTCGTCAACTCAAGCCTATACGACGTGCAAGTTGCAGTAAGGAGGTCTTACTGAGTGTCGCGACCACTGGGACGCTAGTGATGGTGATGTAGAGCAGCTAGTCGACATGCATGTTTTAGTTTTTTTTACTTTTGGTTCTACATCGAAGTCTTCAAGCGCAATACACTCGGCGAATAACTGAAAGAAGTGCCAGCTTCTCCCGACTGCGTTTGTGTGTTTTCAAGTGCGACCTACTACAATATGGCTTCCCTCGCGGCTTCTCGATCCCTCCATGCTTCCGTTGGTGTGATTGGTTTCCCTCCCGATTTTTCGGAGGACGTTGAATTGAGTGCGAATACGCGTGGTATTGTCTAGGGTAGGAGTCTCGATCAGGAGGCAGCTTGGAGACGTTGTTGCGCCAAGGGCTTCTCCTCTGTGGGTAAGGCGGCGTGGAGTCATCGGTCAGAGTGTTGGTCTAGTCGAAGTAGGGGTTCTCGTGAGTTTTGCAGCGCAAATCTGGGAGTATACTTTGCAATAAAAATGTCAACTTTTAATAATGCATTGTATTGTCCAACCGTTCATCGCAATATATCGAATATCTGGAATTTGCATTCCAATCGTTAGGGAAGTTGTGCATTGCAAGAAAATTTTATTTTTTATGAAATATTAATCCTTTCTCGCTAACACTGTAAACAGCTCACTTGTTGTTGAATGTGGTTGTACACAGTGTACCCACACATTTTGGCTCCTTCTTCTGTTTGCTGCAGAAACTCTACAGTCTCCGAGCTCGCTTGAGGCAGTGAACACGAGTGTCGTTTCGTACAGATTGAACGGCACACCAGTCGTTCCACACCATCGTGGCATACTTCCCGACGCAGCATAGCCCTATCAGACACAACGTATACCAGGTTAGAACAGAATATTAGCTCATTACACATTTACGAGTCGTTAATAACGACATACATACCCTCCAACAATATCACGCTTGATCGTTGTTTCTGGGTGTATGGGATAGAGATCGTCCTGGTCTGCAAAGTCCCATATCAGAGCGGCGTAACCATCGCTCATGTGATAAAATACTAGGGCACGCGACTCGACTTGTACGCGTTCCGTAAAACCTACAGGAGCGCTGTTTCTGCGATAGTTGGCGCCTGCTTTAGCGTATGTGATATTCCCCTGTGGTTTGTCCAGCACCACCTTATCCACAGATTCAATATTATACTCCGGCCAATCAGTGCCACAACCCAGTATGGCGTCACACGCCGCGATGAATACAGCCTTTAGATTCAAAAAGCCAAATGCAAAAGCTGAAACAGTAGTCACAATGTAGGTGTTCTCTTTCATCGTTGGAACTTTGTGTGTGACAATTGATGGTGACCCCGAAAAATCCATACCCTCAGTCTCTCGAAGAAGAATCTGCGCAGTCAAGTCTGCTTTCGACCGTGACGATAGTTCCGCCAAATCTCGATGTCGTGAGTACACATTCCGACCCAGGCGAGTGAACGTATGTAGCAGACTGCACATGTTGAGTTCAACGTTCGTAATCGGTGAACCGAAGACCATCGACTGGAGCGAAGTGAAGAATTGACGCTGCATCACTAATGTGCGCCGTAGTTGCTCGTTCATCTTGATCGCCTCGTTCCGCTTGTGACGTTCAACCGTAGCCAGTTCTTCCGCTACAGCCACAGAGTCATCGAGCTGAAACAGTCTGCGTTGATCACGCAACAAATTGAGCTTGTGTGTAAGTTCGGTCACCTCCGTCCTCACAGCCACCATATCGTGTTTCTTGCGACGTCGATGACGTCGAGCGTTTATAGCCTTACGATTCGACTTTTTGTTCATAACTACAGGCAGTGACGTAGTCATGGGCGCTGACGTTTGTTGAGTGGACGTGAACTCCATCGACTTGTCTAAGAGGTTTGCGTCACCAGCATTCAATTCGCAATCTTCAGTTCTTTCTGTCTGACCATTGTCAACGGCCATCGAATCATCGTGGAACAAGAACCCCATCAACATGTCCATGTCGTCACTGTACGAGTCGAGCGAAAGCTCGATGCCGTGTTCCATATTCAGCTTTGCAGTCGACTAAAAGTTACAGAATGAAAGCATCTCAGTGTAGCCTCCAGATAAGGTTCGCAGTATTTTTAGAATTATCAACCTCAAACAGATCTCACGAACAGCAGGTTCCGTTGCCAAATTTATGTGCCCTCAAGCAGATCTCATGAACACCAGGCTCTGTTACAAAACTTATGTGGTATTTCGAAGTAATTGGTAGAGACAGATCCATAACTCACGCAATCAAAGTCAACGTTGTCGAGAATTGGGATACATAAATACAGTAATGAGGAGTTGACCCAGTGTCGAGAATCGGGGTACATATTATGTTATTATGTACTCCGAATCTCGACACTGGGTCAACTCCTCACTGTGGCAAAACTTCATAATATGTTGTATTTTTATACAACATCGAAAGAAAATACGGATTACATAATGAAGTACGAGAGTACTACATATATTATAATACTACATAAAATACAATGCAAAACTACATTTTAAATCTACTTTTTCGTGGTACGCTCCATGATTTTGGAACGGTTTGTCAACCATTTATTCCGACAAATACATTGCATCGTGAGTCTCCAGGTAAGGTTTCAAATTATCTAAATATTACTTCAAAAAGTATTAAAACTACATAACTAATATAGATTTCAATAACGCCGGGTTCGGGGGAGTCACCAAGGGTAGACTTTCGGGTTTAACCATTATAAAACTTTTCCAATCTATATTCTCTATATGAGACCGTGTTGAAAGAGGTCATGTATTTGCGTTAGTACACTCCTGAATCGCTGGGGGCATCGAAGCCCGATGATCTTGGGGGCTTTAAGCCCGGAATTTACGCAAATGGCCGGAAAATCCGACGGTGGGCTACGGAGCCCAAACATGGTGGAAAGTTGAGCACATGAGGGTCACCACGTCCTCAGTGCTTCGGTGGGATGGTTTTAAACAGTCCCAGCCTCACCAGACCCGAGCCGTTATGATGGGAGATCTTGCACACGTGGAGGGGTCACCAGGCCCCCCGTGGGTTGGTACTTGCAACATGGTACTCGTTGAACTCGTCTTCCCAACTTTCAATCGAAGTCGACACGTCTCGATGAAGTCGTCCAATCAGGCTGGGGCACTGGGGAGAGTCGCGAATCACTGATCAAGCGTCCGGAATACGTAGATGTACCTGATAAAACAGGAAGGGTGGTTGCTATCAGCTAACACACGCCGCGCGGGGGCAGGGACAGAGGTCCCGGAGGCCGGAACCGGTAACCAATCTGATGTTACCCGGTCTAGAACGGGACTTGAAGGGTCCTGGCATCTACCGATTGCCAAAAGTTGATAAACTGGGCTCTCTGCCGACCTTGTAGAAGACGTCGCAGCGCAGAACTATCTCCGTTTCAGCCAAGAGCGAAGCTGGGGACAACCACAAGCCGGAACCAATCTCAGCAGAGTCGCGGCTTTCTTCACACAGTTCACTACCGTCAAGCCACGTCCGCCAAAGCGGCCGCCGCGCTAGAGCGAAGGAAGAGAAGTCCTTGGATCACCATGGAGCTTGGGCTGAACGCGAGGGTGCACCGTGTCCTCACGGTTTGGTATGATACCTTGAACACTAGATGGTTACCGGGTCATCTGTGTCTTGGCAGTGATATCTTGGTCACGAAGGGTCGCCAGGTCCGTCGCGACTTGGTGTCGATCTTGGACACACGCGGAGGTCTCCGGGCTCCACATGCTACAGCATAGTTGAATATCTTGGTGGCAATCGCCACGTCCGGCGCCGCTTCCGTGCTCGGCACGCAAGAACACTCCATCTCAGCCTTCTCGGCCCCACTCTGGGGGACTTCTTCCGAGAAGGGAGATCCTCCGGAGAGGCGGTGGGAGAATCCTTGAACCACTTGAGCCAAACGGCGCGAATTGCGAGGTGTTCTCTATATGAGACCGCGTCAAACAAAATGATACTTATGACCCTAAGTACGAATCGCGAATAAAGGGTACAATTTAAACGAGGGGAATCTTCTCTTCGTTTTGAGACCATGTAGAGCTCCTGAAATCGAGAACCGACTGAAATTTGGCTTGTCAAAAGTATCCCCTGTCTCAAATCAAAAATGAGAATTTTTATTAGCTACTTTGACGTAAACTTGCGCTGTGGGGCCAATGGTGAAGCTCGTTTCTTTAGAATTGTATCAGAACACAACTAAAAATGCGATTATGCTGTAAATTTCACAATGGTGACATTGGATACGATAGGTATCATTTCGTTTTACCTTGGTCATAAGTATCATTTCTTTCGAGCGTCAACCTATGAGACGTTGCTTTTCACTTTCGAGACTTCTTTGGGGTAGGATGTGCTTCTCCAGCCAATTCTCGCCCACGGCGGTACTGGTTAGCGATGGCAGTGGCTGACATGACGGATCGGTGCTCTCGGTGTGCTTGTTTGGATGTCTTAGCGCCTGTCTCCTGCTGCTCGCTTGACCCAGCGTATATGTAGTTATTTTCAATCTCTTCTAAACATACGCGCGGATCTTGTTGTGTAGTTCCCGCATTTTCTCGGCGTTGGGTGGAGGAGGACTCAAGTCCTCCATGAAGTGCGTGAACATGCGGGACACTTGTAGGCTTCAGTAAGGCGCCGGTGATCTTGCGCCGTAAGTCTTGCAGTACGGGTTCGGCTTCTGGACTATTGCGACACTGAACAACGCCAAAATGGTCTTTGATAATAGATACTAATGGTATTGTTGAACGCCGGTAACATCTTGTAAACTTCTCCAACGAGCGGCTTGTAGCACTTGAAAATGAAAAATGGCATTTCCGCTCGAAATGGCATCGTCGTTTTTGAGCTAGCTGGCCCCGTCACAGCAGAGACAAGGTCATGAAAAATCCAGCAGTCTTGGCGACTTACATTCTTGTGGATGTGCACAACTCAGGAGGTTTTGCTGTGATCTTTGACACCAAATTTGTAGTCAAGTCACTCACATGAACTTGAGCCATGAAGGACTTGATGACATGATGGGTTTTGTTCTGGCCTCAACAATTGTCTGTATAGAGTATAATGCGCTCCTTGCCTGCTGGAAGTAAGACGGAACGGATGAAATGTTGCAGCATTGAGTTTATCTAGTCACTGCACTTTCCGCTCGCAAATTCGTTGCACACGTAGTTCATCGGTATGCCATCATTCTTGTAAAAAATGCCACAACCACTCACTGCTAATAAAATAAGCTAAAATGTCTATGCGAAGACGTTGACGTGACCGATGGAACCGGGAGATTTGCGAGAAATCCATGACAATCGCGCATTTGTAGCGTCGTATAGTCTGCGACTGAACGTCGAGACAATGTGCGAAAACAGGGCGACAAACATAGCCTACGAAAGGCTGGTAGAAGTGAAACTTCTCGCGTTCACCAGTATCGCGGCGTCAAGCGATCGTATCCGTTTGCATCAGTACGCCAATGAGCGTTAAAGTGCTCGTCGTCCTATCCCCCTTGATCACCTGATTAAACGAACACGTCAGCCATCAAGCCCTTGCGGCTCCTTTCAAGCCAGTGCCGTTTGTAGCTGTCACCTGCGATCAGAGTCGCTACGTGCTGTTGCAGATATCGGCCGAACCAATTGATGCTAATGTCCTCCTCCGCCACAGCTTTACGTCCTGCTCCCTCTCCCATGACCAATTCGGCTTCCTCGTCATTACTTCTGCCTTCACTCCAGTCCTTGTCATTGCTATCACACGGCTCGTCGTCGCTCTCGTCTGGATCACCTGCACCTTCCTCACCGTTGTCGTCTGGGTCAACCACTGGCTGGGTGGAGTCAGGCACCAAATGTTCTGTGTCCTGGGAAAGATAAACGTGGATGGTCTGGGAGTTTCCTGTAGAGCACTGGGCTAATGGCTGCTTCAGTAGAGGTGGCTGTACCGGCAGATGGAGCTGCCGGGGTGTACGACGCTTGAGATGGCGATGGAAGATGGGAAATCTGGCGAAGCGTTGTTGGCTGGACACTAGCATCTTCTCGTGTGTTTGACGGAGGAATGAGAGGGTTCAGGTTAGTGACAGTTTGGATTTTCGATACGCAAATCCCCATTTTTTCGAAACTTCGCGTAAGTTCGAAAACCGATGACCAGACTTTTAATGCGATTATCTCGAAAAATCTAAATGGCGCATTAGTATCATTTTGTTTGACGCGGTCTCAGATGTGTTTCTTATTTTATCTCAGTTTCTAACATATATTTTCCTGTTTTAGGTCGTATTCGCGGCAACCGCTATTTCGGTCAAACCACCAAATCCGAGAGGCGACCGACTCCCCTTTTGATTTTAGCTGCCACGCAAAATGTCGTTTGGCTTGATTTGTGTTCGCAAGCAGCTAGTATTTTACGGCCACTTCTACCTCAACCAACAACCGCAACTTCTTGGCGATGGATACTGGACGACATCTTCTTGTTGCTGCTCGTCGTCGTGTGTGCTCGGTTGATGCAGAGCTGCCGCTCGTCGCAGAATGGTGCCCACCAGAACGTTGTGCGCGTGCTGGGCCTGACAGGCCAACGGGTAGCGATTCTTTAACGTTATTCACGCCTCGCAAAATCTCTTCCCGTTCCGAAATAACTTTCGGGTGGATGTGGCCGCTTTCGATGCCTTGGTTGAGTTGTGCCATTCCTTCTAGAAGAGGTCTCCCAGGTTCAGCACATATACTGCACCCACTCAGCGACGTGATCTCTTTGTACAAGTCATTCTCTTGCATGAGCCGTAGCACCTTGGATTTATGTCGCCCTGTAATACACACAGTGTAACGTTAGCGCCATCGACCTTAGCATTCACCAACACCGTTACCTTTGTTTAGAGACACCTTGATCCTCTCGTTCAGCGTTGATTTGAGCTCCTTACAGGCCTTGGTTTCCAAACCTTTGTCGGTGGCCTTTGTTTGATTCTTGCGGGATTCCCAGTACTTGTCCAGCAGCGCGAACCCCCAGCGTACTTCGTCCACTTGGCTCGCTGATTTCCGACAGTGTCTTCTTGAATATCCATCAAGAACAGGTTAGAGGTCGTGGCGGAGAGATTGGTGTATCTGAGCGCGGGAAAGATCGCGACAAGCAAATGCCAAAATGTCTATAGGGTCTGGGCAGTACGCGAAGGGGATTCGATTCGCTTTTGTGAATGGATGTAAGGACATCCGCGACATTCAATGTCTCACCTGTATTTCAAATCGGGCCTCTAACCTGCGTTTCCCGGAGATAATTGCGTTTCGATTTTTTGTGTTAGCAGTTGGTGATTTGGGCGAATACATTGTTTCGACCGGGAAAACGACAGTAAGTATGCGGCGCGAACACGACCTTGGTATTTAAAAAAACTTAAATACCGAAGCCAATGTGTTACATGCATCACATCACCAACATGGATTCTGGTATTTCAGGTAAAAATGAACAATGCACATGTATGACATGGCGCTACACTTCTGGTTTTACAAATCAATTCTAGTTAATCAGGGTATAGAATTATGCTCCATTGATTAATAATATTTAACTAAACAAATACAATCAAAAATTGAAGTGTACGCCACATTATTCTCAAAGAGGTTCTAGTTCGATTCATACTATATATATTGACTGCTGTTTGGTTAGATATGACCACAAAAAGATCTTGTGAGTCCATTAGTGAGCATTATCCGGTTCTAGTTTTATAACGGTATTTCAATATCTTACTAACAATTACTTGAATGTATGGTACAAAGTTAGATCTGCATTTTGCACATACATCATTTCTATTGCGAGGTCCTCTGACAGCTATAACAAAATACAGCAATCAATAAGACATGTACCTTACCATCTTGGTATATACCGCATAGTTCACTGGGGTCCAGACATTTATTGCAGTGTACTACGTATTAACTTGAGATTTCGGCCCCGATGGGCACTAAATATCCACAGCCCTGCCTCGCAGGCGCCCAGCCATCAAACAAGTCAAAAAGCTTCGTTCGCGTTCTGATCTGCACTATATATGAACAACAAAATCTCCGTTTACGTGTCCACGCATCGGTATCGTAAACAGTCTAGTACACTCTACATATGTATGGACCAAAGACTATGCGATACACGTACCGTTGCGTAGACACGTAAACATTGCATATGGAAATCGAAGAATGTAAAGAATGTATTTAAATTATAAAATATTGGTACCTGTACAACCACATATGTATACGGATAAGAGAAATGTGGCCTTGGATTGCGTGAATTATGTGTCTATCCCAACTAAAAGTATTTTACACGAATCTTCCCCTTCAGCTGTGTAAGTTACAAGTTGCATCTATACGCGTTTATACTAGATGCTCAGCACGTAATTTTTTACATCAGAACTGCATTAAACATCCTACCAAGACCTAATGGTAATGAAGATTCCGTTACGTGCCAATCAAATCGTGTCCTTTTTCGGGCTGCAACTTTTCAAAAGCCACATATCCTCGACTTCCATGACCCTCATTTTCCGATTTACCTCGTATTGTCCAGGTCGTCTGCCGAGCTTATAGCACAATAATGGAACCGACTCATCTCTTACCACCCAACTATTTTGAGTTACGCGATACCGTGGTCGGCAATGTCATGCACCGTCCTCGAACGACCCGACGCAAGGCTATCGCTAGCATACATGATACTAGACAAGACACGGGTCACACCCAACGGAAACTGTCGCAGCCACGGGGTCTGCATATTCAAACTCCCTGTCTGGAATCTGAACGAGCTCCCCCCATTGTCGACGAGCCCCGACAAGTACCATTGAATGCGGCGATGATGTCAACTGTTGCGGAGTTGGTTGGAGAGACGGATTCGTCTACTGGTCGAAAACGCTTCTCGTCCGACCTCAAGACTGCCAACGAAATCATCGCGAGTATCCATGGATCAAGTTATGAGATCACTGATGAACTTCAAAACGCCATTGTCACAGAAACCTTGAAGAGGAAAAATCGTATCCGAGAGAACCGTAGAACATACCAGGCTCGCTACAGGGAGAAGAAAATCAAGATCGAGAAGGAAATCCAAAATAACGTTCGGAATCTACGATACGAAATTGGAAAACTTCGTCAGAAGCGCAGTGCTATTTCTCACTTCCCATCTCCACCTATGATTTGGTCGATCGCAACAGAATATTTGCGTCTCTTCAACCACTACATATCGACTCCTGCAGCGATGCAGTCTACAGCGTCAAATTTTCTTCACAACATCTTGGCACCAGACGTCATGGTCGGAACGCTCTTCGGAATGAATTCGCTTCTCGATCATTGGAAGATGTTCGCACTTTTCTTCGACGACCCTCAGTTGGAGTTGAAAGGTATGCATATACCTACATCCGACACATTGGTTACTGATTTTGTCGTCAGCGTCACTATAACTATGAACACTTTGCAAAGAGCATTTCCTCATCTGGTAACTGATACTGGTGACGGCAGGCAAGGAGGTTCGCAATCTACTCTAACAGCAAGATTGCTTGGCCAGAGACTCGTCATGAATGGTACAAAAGTGTTTGCCTGGGACAAAATGACAGAAAAGGTGGTGAGATTTCATTTCCAAGCGGATATGATCACTCCAATGATCGGGTTGCTGAACGATCTTGTAGACGTTGCATTTGTTTTTAACAGTGCTTTCGTTACGCCTGACTGCAGATTTGTGAGAAGTATGTCGTTTTAGGTAAACATGGTATGTTTTTATTCTGAGCAAAAAAGGTTAAATGCATTTCCTATAAGGTAGTACACGTGTTTGGCCAAGTGATTCCGAAGGCAAGTATTCACCATATTCATTGCCTAGGTATTTTCGAAGAAAAGGTCTGAAAAATCTATACTGCCATTATATTGTATTGAGAGGTGTATGGAGCAATAACAAGTTTGGAAGCTTGCAATCCTAAGTATTAACGCATTTTAAATTATAGTGAAAAATATTGTGTAATGGTTCCACGACAAGCTCGTCTCGATATTATCAGTGAAAACGACAAGGTGGCAAACACTTGAATGTATCATTAACGACTTCAAAAACCGGAGTACGCTGCAGCAACTGAACATACACAACATATAAAACAATTTTCTGTTGCTTTCGGTCACATTTCGGTATTTTGCAAAATATACGGATTGTCAAATCTCCATCTGGTTTTACGCAGCTGCGTCATGAAAAATTCTGAAAATAAAATACATTCGCCGATGAACTAAATTTTGGAATTCCCTGGAGGTCCCCACAGCCCTCCATTCCAGCATCTCCCCGTCGGGTTCCATCAGCGCCCATCAAGTGAGGTTACGCCACAGCTCCGCTTTACGCGCGCAATAGTACCGTACTGCATATCATCTTCCTCACTGATTGCTTTATCTGACGAGTATTGGCATGGATGTAGCCTCCTGAAGAAGAGCTCCCACCTTATCCTGGCCACATCAAAAGCGGCAAGCGCTCGGCGCGAGCTCCACCGACACTGTCGTGCGGGCAACAGGTAGTGAAGAGCTGACGCAAGTGTTGACAGAGCTGGACATCAGTTTGGACAAGGAATACACCAGCTCGAATTCTAGCTACGAGGGTGAGAAGGCTGCTGCCGTTGGAGGCGTGTCATTACAGTCCATTGACACCGAATCTACTCCGAAAGAAGCCCAAGCCGTGACCGCGGGAGAACCTAAAGCGGACCAAAGTTACACCGAAGAGAGACCATACGGCGAATAAACGGCAGTCCACAGGCGATTCCGTTTCTGCTGATAGATATTCACTTGCGGAGGTGCTGAAACAGCTGGACGAAGAAGGCGAGTTAGCATCCCACGGAGACACGGATGACATGAGTTACGTTGACGAATCGGTGTCGGACAATGTGGAGACTGATCACATGGCGTCTACAGACATGGACGTTCGGCGCTCGTCTGGAAAGAGGAAAAGCAAGAAGACTGTAACTCGTCGGCCCATTGATAGTTCCAGTGAAGATACCGAAGATGACCACAATTTGCACAGAACCAAGACCAAAAGGAAACAAAACCAAAACAAAACTCGGTACAAGAAATGCACCGAAGGCTTCAGAAGTTCTCGGGTACTTACGCATGCGGTTCTTGCACAAGATCCTGGGGCTGCAGAGCGAATGTAACTTAGTAGGCGACGAATGTAGTGACGATGAGTAGGTTGCATTGTCAGTGTCGATATATTGCTCTGATTCATATTGACGCGTTGTGATTGGAGGAAAATTCTCAGCCACTCATTCCGGCTAAGCTGGTCTGGGACTGTGGAGTGTGACTATTGGCATTTGTCGAGGATCTATTGGATGAAAAAACGATGGATATACTCCCGGTATCTAAAAGATGGGTACACGAAAGGAGATGGATTGGTGAAAAAGAAGATGATTTGGATACACTAAGGTGTAAGTGAAAGGAAGATAAAGTTGGACTATCGCTATGCCTACAAGTTGCGACCGGCGCCGAGAAGTGACTTTCGGATGTCGAGGTATCGTAATCAATGGATGTTTGGACCTGATCCGGAGGGTCCGAAATGTTGACTATAGTACAGACTATATGTTAATGACCGACCAGCACGACCGACCAGATATGTTATGCACTGGAAGATCCGAAACTGTTGGACGATTGCGAACGTCGGCCTATACTGAGACCAAGTTTGTTTTGCATGTGTTACGA
>NBNE01001373.1:0-12988 GCA_002215365.1 Phytophthora megakarya | reverse complement strand
GATAGCGAAACTTATCTCAAAGTGTTGCTAAATAAGGCAGGTGCACCACTACACGTTTCGACATACTAATCAGGTTCCATAAAACTAGTTGAATTCATTCATTGCTTCCCATTCCAGCACTTCAAACTTCATATTTTAAACCTTTGGCAACAGGTACTCTATTAAATACCGTGGAGTTGATTCGCAAATTCTAAAATATAATATTACCATATGTGTTGAGTCGCTAAACTATTTGTATCCGATCACAATTGAATACAAAAATACTACCTCTGTATGTATAAATTCATGCAAGCGTATTTCCTGTAAACCAGCTCTTGAACCACATGATTGATATTACTGGTAAAATAATGTATTTAACCCTATGATTACCTACCAGATGTATATACTCAAAATAGAAATTGTAAGTACCTATTACCTAGTAACATGACATTATATGAATGTGTGCAATATTTTAATCCAATCATATTAAACCCTTGGTCTGTTTAGGCCACTCAAGTTGTACCCACAACTCGAATAGGTTAATCTTTCAATACAATTAAAAGATTTTCCAAACCCTTTAGAGGCGGTACTTGTGAGAATAGGGGAAAAGGGCTAAAATGATGGGAATCACCAAGTTAGCTAACACCGGTCGTTCTGGAAAAGAAAAAAACATTAACTGCATTCGATAGCTGGATATCTCAAACCTACTAATGTTTGGCAGCATTTATCGTTTAGTAGTACCTGAAGCATTATCATCATTGCCACAAGATGCTTTCCTTGCGTCTTTTGTGTTGACACCTATCTTTAAAGAATAACCCCTCTAGATCCAGCTAATATTCCCGCGATTTGCTCTTCGTTGCATCGTGCCAAGACATGTGAATACATAATGTTCTAAACATAAATATGCAATACATGTACCACAAAACGCAGTTTGGTTTTAGGGAGTTACTGTAGAGTGGATATGGTGAAGCCGATCATGCGCTCATACTATTCAATATCTATTCAGATGCCAAAACAACTATATCAAATTTATAAAAAAATCCCAACGCAATCAAACGGCATAGGTATGTACATCTCCCCGCGACACCAGAATGTCTAAATATATGAAAAAAGTGTTCTAATAGCACCACTATAGAGTGTTCTGGGTTGGGGACTCACACTGCAGCTGTAGTTTCATAGTTCAGTTAATATTAGATTATATGGGATATGATATTCGTGCCATAAAGTTATACTGTCGGCAAATCTATCCGTCAAATTCCGGGATTAACATTTTGCTGTTTCCCACTTGATTAAGGCCCCTTCTTACAGGCGCTGCCTGTTAATATAATCTCGTGTTTTGTTCAAGTATAAAAGCTAGAGAAAAGACATTTTTCTCGAATTTGCAATCAAGTGAGATCTCTACCCAACATCGATGTCAAGCGATTTAGCTTCCGCAAATTCCACAGCAGTTGAAACCAACAGAATAAGTATCTGATCAGATTTGTCAGACGGGTGTTCTATGACCGGTACCGGTTTTAAAGCTGATTACGTGAGCAAAGAACGCAGATAGTTTAATGAAGCTCGCAATGTGATCCGTTCATCCACCACATTGCTAGCAAATTGTCCCACACTCGGATGTGTATATTTGCTACTGTAGCGGAGCGGGATTAGCAAAATTCTTTAGAATGCTGGATTCAGTTTGCCACTATACCCAGGGCACCAACTATAGGAGGGGGTTATCCTGTTGATCCGCCATCAGCTGAACTTCATCACCTTGTGTACCCGCCTGTAGTGTTGAATCTTGCTCCTCCCGTAACGATAGGAGATGTCCAAGTGTTAAAGATCTTGAATGTCTTGGCGAGACCGGGGATGTGATAAACAGCGCGGAATACTTTTGCCCTGCCGCCAGGTAAGTTGTTCCGGTGTCCACGTGAGTATTGGAACGTGGATAACCAGTGGTGGAGCTTGGATTTGGCCGTGTAGTTTGCCTTGGCGGGTTGAGCTTCCTTTTGGGGTTGGTTGGGATTGATCTTGGGATCCCTTTGGGTTGCTTGGAGTCTCCTATGGCTGGAAATTGGGGGGGGTAGTTGAGATGTCGATGGATCACACGGCCAAACACTAATGCCGCGGATCCGGAGCTTGCACGTATAGAATAAGTACTAGGTAGTGGGATCTGGCCAATATATTATCCGGTTATCCGAACTAACACTGATACTAGATCACCTTGTAGGGTCAATGTTAATCCCGATCCGAGGTATCCTTAATGCACTAAGCGTGGATCAAATAAAGATACCAGCCTCTTGTGTTCAATGATGCAAATTCGACCCTCCTCTGGTGAGTAATGGAGGTTTGAGATACCGTGCAGGGACACGAAGAAGTCTTGGATCTGGCTCGTCCAATGTTCGTTCGGTCGCCATTCTCACTGGAGACCAATATGCGCTTCCCCGCCGAGCCTGTCACGGAAGACGAATATGCGCTTCCTTACCGTGGTTTCAATCAACTTGCACACGATAATGCAAATCCAGCTCTCCCTTTTACCTAAGTGCTTGGTCCTGATTTGTCCCAGCCTCTAATAAGGTACATTCATGTACCGTTTTACCTCTTCTCCCTCAACAGCCGCTATCCTTCGATCCTAGCGTAGAATATCATCGTGATACTGTCGTTCTTGGATCCTCAACAGTGGCGCGCTATAATCCGTAGGTAGCACCTGATCGAACTTCAGTCCCCGGCCTTTCCTCCCGCACTTTCCTGAAATCAATTCACCACACTACTATCCTACAATGACACTCTATCATCACATGCAATTGTACAGTAATCACGTGCACGATCAATAATCGAATTGAAATGAGGTCCAGACTGATAAGCGTACAACAAAATATGAGGTCTCAGATTGCATCTTGCATATTGGTCAGGTGTGAAGACGTGGAGCGTTATTGTCATTGTCGCTACAACTTAATTTTTGTATGGAATCAGATATTGTACTTTTTTACGCAAAGTCAACATTTGTTGCTCGATGTCGGTACCGCAAATCTTAACATAACTGCGCGAAGGCTGCTACCTGGTGTTCTGGTTGCTATACGAAAACGTTAAGGTTTCAGGAAAATTTTAAATTTCCCAAACTTCGCTAATTTCACAAAGCTTGTCGACTATGAAGAATCCGGTTAAATATAATTTTGTACGACGCACGCAAACCGTTAGGTTTGAAAACCGACCGCGTGGCGATTTCCAGGCACTCCAAACGGCAGAAACTCGGTGTCACGTGCTGAAGCTGGTGGAACTAGAAAGATGGCTGAGGGTGCAGCTACCGGTACTTTGGCTGCATATCGTGTATGACTCGTACCAGCACAAACTTACAAATGGAACCATGGTTTATGCAGGTCAACACAGGGGCCAATGCGATTCGGTAGTTGGCTATCGATTTGTAACAGTGGGTGTGGAAAAACACGAATATAGCGACGATGCTACGAGCCTGACGACGAGGGGGCGATTTTGATGAGGAGATGGAGGGACTGTACACGGAGGAACAGTTCAACGTTCGTGTTGATACGACGGTATCGATACCGTTGATGAGGATGGTAGCAACAGCATCGGAGCGGCAACTGGTAGTGTAGTTGAAGTTATGAAAGAGGAAAGCTTTGACGAGCAAGATAAAGGAGCAAGATTGGACGAAAATTTTACCGATGACGATGCTGGAGCCGAAAATGAGAATGAAGACACTAAACTACACAAGAAGCGCAATTACAGAGATGTGTTTATTGCGGATGGCGACAACAATGATGTCTCGCATGCGCAATTAGTTCCAAATTCACTCGGGAAGTGGCAACGATCATCAAAAAATGCCGATTATCACCCCCGACACCAAAAGAGCAGTTCCAAGACCGCAAGTTTGACGTTAAAATAAGCACGCGTTTGAGTGAAGAATACCGTTCCACCACTTAGTTTCAATCGTGGGACGAATTCAACAAAGTTTTAAAGGCGTACAAACACAAAAATAATCTTCTTTTTCGGATTCGCAGTTGACCTCTGCAGTGGCATACAACGATTCCGTTAAAAAGTACCAATCGACCTATTATTTGATCGAATTACTTGCTGACAAATACTGTTGTGATCCATTCAGCGAGTGCGAACCGAAGAAAACTATGCTGTGGGCGTCGTTTAAGTAGAGTCAAAGGATATTTTGCTGTACTCATAGCGTCTATCAGAAGTCAAGGGCAACCGAAAGCCGCAGTTGCGGTATCCAAAACACCGGGTGTAAAGGTTCGATTAACTCCTACAGTGACGAAAATTGCTGATGGTTCATTAACGTTGTTTTTTAAAATGAGGTACGGTATTTCTGTTGCATTTTACTCTGGCGACGTTACTAATTTTAATGTTGTATCATATTGCAGTACCGGACTTATAACCACCATACGACCAAATGCCTCTTCACTCCCTACTTGACAGCGAAATCTCTTCTTGTTGATGACAGAGATTGCGATGATGTTATGCTACTAGCAGATGCGAAGGTGACTTCCAAATAGATTACTAAACTAACGTTTTAAGCAAACGCATTAGTAAGCAGTTGTCAGGTCTGGTTGCTCTTTATTTGCCTTTTATCGCTACTAACACTGTGTCACCATGCTACCATGTTGGGCTGTGTCACAAAAGCAAACCCGCAATTTAATTAAAATGATAATTAAAAAGAATTAGGGGGCTAGTGAGGATATGCTTCATGAGTTGGTCCAAAAACATGGCTGCGATGCAGAATCGAATGAATGTAACATGCGGTATAATTATTCAAACTGAACATCGAACGTTGATTATCGAGCAGGCGTCAAACGTTTGCAATAGACATCGTTCATGGTACCAACAACTTAGGATTCCATCTTCATAAGTCTAAAATTTATAGCAACCATATTGGCTATAGCAACTTTAACACTAACAGAGTATTTGTTTGTTTTGGGAGCCTAGTTGCTACACCAGCAACCGGGAGAGGATTCCCAGTTCTATACCTTTTGTGCATGAACGAGCAAGCAACGATGATAGCATCAATTCTGAAGTTCTTTAAAGAGAAGAACCCGTCGTCGCGTCGATTAGTACGATCTGCTGTCATAGACATAGATTTTGTGGAGTGGCATGGGTTGAAAAGCGTTTCCGGATGCAGAAGTACTACTGTGTCAATTTCACACGATCTGTTACTGGGAAAAGTTGATATTACGATCGACTTTTGGTCTGAAGCCTACTCAACGTGAGCATATTCTTATCCTTCTTACAACTTTAATGTACAGGTATGCTTTCTACCATCAAAAGCAAGCATTGACCACTAACATTGTGTTGTACTGACTAGTACGACTGAGGCCGGGTATGAGAGATGCCATACAGCATTTAAGACGTATCGTCGATTGCAAGGCAAGCTGTTCAACTTTGGGTACTGCGAATAAAACTGGCACACACGTCGGCGGATGTGGCAAATTTTGCCCGAGGTGTATCTTTCACTCCTGGAAATACCAGAACCAACCGTTGGAGTCCAACTGGAACCAAACGAATCTGTTGCTTGGACGAAAAACACGCAATGGTAGAACCTTCGTTGGGCTTCTCCAACGTCAAGTTCTTGTGACCCAACAAATTCTGAGAAACATTTCACGGACAGTGACTGGTTCAAAGTCTAAATCAGTGTCGTTTTTATCGTGTTGTTGCATACTTGAGTGCAGGTGTCTTCAAGAAGATCAAGGCGGATTGGGAACGGTATGTAGTCGTTATGAACTACGCTACATGCACTCGGAAGCAGAATACAAATTCAAAATGGGAGGGGCATTGCTCTTCTGACACTTAAGCATGTAATGATTTGAATTGGAGATGCACCAGGTTTTATGCTCTACGAATCTGTTGCCATGTGGACATTTAATGCACGTTTCAACAAACAGGTCTTACATTTAGAGTTCTCCACACATGAGTGAGTACGAAAAGCGCTTGCTATGGCATGCAGAGAAAGAGCGGGTTTTCCATGGAGCGGCTAATGTAGTCGTAATTTACTATCACATCGCCTGACAAGCACTACTGTGGTGTACAACGCTGAAGGTAGTCTATTTCAACGTGAAGCAATTACATTGCCGGGATGTTCAATTCCGATGGCAATTCAAACTCAACCAGGCGGCACTGCACTACTGGGCATTACTATTCCAAAGGTAGTTGCAAACGCCATATGCTGAAATGTGCATATCACATTCTTTCCCGAACTCTGTCCAACTGGGATGAAACCAGAGATCGTTCACTCGATCTCATTCTTCTTCTTGCTTCGTTCAGCACTACAACACCTAAAATCCCATCACACCACAACCCACGGCTTACACCGCTACGCGATATACGCGTACTAATCATTTAGCTACATTCAATAAACTGCTTTAACCCAAACTTCCGTCTCAACAACGGTGCATCCTGGAAGCGTGGTACATTCAACAAGATCGATTGTTGGTCAAAGGGATTGAGATCGCTACCGACAAACATCGGTGTCATTTGTTGAAATGGTACCTTTAATGTCGCCGAAAATATGGTCGCCATAAAACGATCTAGCGGATTTGGCGGTGGAAGCTGTCGATACGGTCCAAACAAAGGATTAGGAGCAAGTTGTGTATGTGCTTCTTCGCCGCTACGAATGGACAAATCTCGTGTTGATCTCATCTGCCTAAAAATTACACCTACGGGAAAGCTACGATGAAGCTATTATGGATCATTTGTCTGGTCTGGTAAGTACAGTTTTTTACAGCAAATTAAAAGCATGGAAAGTCATTCTTGACTCGAGTCTGCGCGGCGAAGCCGTGGTAGCTACCGCGCGGGGCCAGGTCCACGAGAATATCAAGACGTGTGGTGACGAAAATGATTTTTAATTACGATGACGACAAAGACGACCATGTAGGCTTACAAGACAGTGCAGACAAATTTGACACATCCAAATTGATGCAGTCGACAGAAGGAATTAAACAGAGTATTCCAACCCCGAACGGATCTACGGTTTGAGCCGGATCATCACGGTCTCTATCCCAAACGCTTGACACGAAAAAGAGCGATCAATTCAATGCTTCAGGCGTATTTGATGCAGTAACGCTTGCCATTGACTATACTAGTGATTACAGCAACAATTGTGGTGGCGCTGCGGCGATAAGTAAAGGCGGAAGTGCTCATTGCAAGAGGTGGTATGCAAGTTAATGATGAGAGCGACAGGATTGATAGTGCTGTTGCGCAAAGATCCCGGCCGCGACAAGTTGATGTCATCAAAACTGCCTAAGCCATCACACGGAACGAACCAACGGACGATAATTACCCAAATCATTAGTTCTTATGTTCGCTAAGGCACAATAAAATATCCCAACGACGTTATCGTTAGCGTTCACGAAGTCACTAAATGCCTAACCTGAACTTCGTGAAAGAAATACTACGAGAATATTCTTGATAATGGACGAATTGTATCTCCCCGATCGGAATGTGCGCTGTGAATGGAAGACAATCACGCCGAAAACTACAGATACAACTTCCCACTTCTCAACCGACTTATGCTGTCCATACACGAAGCAATTAACATTCAGGAGCCTGATACTGTTGAACTTACAAAAGCGGAGAATCACCAAGGACTTGTCCGTGATATGGTCGTTTCCATAGACTCACAACTGAAGCGCTTTTCAAGGTAAGACATGTTGTGGTTGCGATAACAAAGGTTGCTATAAGAATTGCAGTAAATACGATTAGTTGGTGCTGTTGTTTTGGTGCTGAAAAATAGAGACATTGTAAATTGTATGGACGGTTTTAACCGTGTGGTGAAACAGTGTAAAAATTGGTTTGATGATTTAAAATTGATCGAGCGTGACTAGAAGGGCCTGAAATCATATTTTGTGGAATTGTTTGGGGAGAGAACCGGTACCCCGTTTTGAGCAAAAGTCCCATGCACCCGAGGCACCAGCACCTTGGTAATGAACTTATACCAAAGTTCAGGGCCTCCATATTGATTTCTCGCTTTCAACTATAGTCGGAAAACGTTCACTACTACTTCGATCAAGTGATGGAACATCTCGGCAGATCCAAAGTTGTTGAGCGATACCGTCATTTAGCTCCGCCTGGAGTACATTGGTGATGCGGACGGAAATTTTTTCGTCTTGAGTTGTCTAGTAATGGAAGTTGGTTGACCAGCAAACCCGCCTGAACGATGCATTGACGACTTTGAATATGTTGAGCTCCCAACAAACCTGAATCGTAATCACTTGGGGGTCATCATCTCTAGGTTGAGGCAAATAAACGAAACCTCCCATCTCTTTCGCGTACATACCTATTTGTATGAACTATTGATTGTCAAAGACTACCACGACAAGGTGGTTCATTTGAAGAGAATTGCTTCATTGTTTTTCAGATGGCACACGAAGTCTGTTCCTGCGCGTGGTTGTGTGGATGTGGATCCAACAGCATCCAGATTGGTGTAGTTGCGGCATTTTGGAAGTAGCACATGTTTATTGCCGCGTAAACTCCATAAGGTTCTACAGGCATGTTGTTACAAAACATGACGTCGCCATCATGCGACTTCGAACATGGTGGGTGTGTGACGCAGTTATTAGACGTATTTGGGGAACCAAATGACAATGATCTAGTACGTGAGAGGCACGGACGCATTTGTGACAGCTCGGCAAATAGAAAGGAATTGCCTTGGTAGATCTATTTCATAAGCTGGTTAACACAAGCTTTTAGAGGTACGGAAAAGATAGTTCCCGCTGGGCGCCTGATTGGTGACGATGCTATCGTGTAGCGGTAAGCTAGACGTGTTCAACGCTGCCGAGAGCTGTTGTCCAAACTAATTTTGCTCCTCGATAATTTCCTTCAGTTCAATCTGGACACGGACGCCCTTTTCCAGCGCTTCGCTAACCTCGTCAAGTTGACCTTTCAGCGGCGCGACCACCCGGAGTTGAGATTGAAGTAGTACATGGGCGAGAACCCTCTGGTCTATCATTTTCGAGCTGTAGTAGTAGAGTAATTGTGTGGTCTCTTCCTGTCTCTCTTACTGTCATCTTTGGATGGTCGTCTTTGCGTGCACCTCTCAGTATTTTAATCGGAAGATTGATAACCTAACTTTATCGGAGTCAAAGCTAGATATTTGTCGTTGGCGTCATAAAAATAGAATATAGCAGCTGCTTTACAATCGGATATCTTTATGGTCGCTATAGCGTCATCCGCAGTTACCGAGAGGGTTGCTATAGCGAAACGGCTACTCTAACGCTTGTCGTAGGATCGTAATTAAGGTTGCGGTAACGCCATTCGTTGATGTTAACGTACAAAATTTAAGAAATCCCATGTTTAGTGTAAAAGAAAGCTGTTAGTATTGAGAGTTTAGAGAAATGTTAGAGAACAACAGCAACGCGACTTCATGTCGTGATTGTAGGATTAGTTCGTAATGAAACGAGATACCCGGATCGTCCCCAAACGAACAGCAAGAAGTTGACTTCATAACGAACTGGAAGAGATTCATTTCTTTGGTCGACATGGATGAAATCGTTCAGCTATGTAATGTGCATATCTATGACCAGCTGGATTTGAATCTACTTCAACCTCCATACGAGATTGTCCTCTGTGGCCCCCATCGAGTATCCGAAGACCTGGCATCCAATCTTGGATATGGATATCAAAGCTCAACGCTTCCGTGTTGGTCTACGTGTTTGAATTTATTAGATATTACTTGTATATATTCCTGCCCTGGTTGCACTTCTATTCTACATGTTGGAAGAATCCATAGAATGTCGATGCATGTATCTAGTTATCGATTTGAATTCCCCGACTAATGTAGGGTAGTTTTCCAGTGGTTGGCTTTTGTACCTCGCTAAGAAAAGCTCTTGACGTAAGTTTGTTTTTCAAGTTGTTACGACAAGCCTTATTTATGCAGTCAGCCATTAGAACCATAATTTTAAATGATAGATGGTCATATCTTCTGTAAACCGCCTCCGTAGAACCACTACCACGCACACGTGTACTGATGTACCATTATGTTTCAGTCAATTAAGGGCACGTTGTGGCTGATATCAGATATTTGTAGACAGGAGCCGATGTCAAGATGTTAAACGATAGGTGATGATCCCCAGATGGCTGTAGCAATATTTCGCACGTAATTTATAGCACTCCAATAGTTGATACCTGCCGGAGGACTATACCTGCTAAACCCTATGTTTCGTACTGCAAAATGTATTATCCGCTAGAGAATTCTTCCACCGTGATGTCTGTGGGGCTACACTCAGCCTTTGTTGTGGCTCGGCGTGGTTCCTTCTCTTCACGCAGCTAAACAATGTACTTGCCCTCCATCTTCTTTTGAACCTTGCGTTGTGCTCCTTTCCAGGTACGATTCGATACCTTGTTTTGTGAAATACAAAGTTTAACCTGACATCAGCCATTGACTTAGCTGTATCCTCAGCTATTCTATTCTTCGCAACCCCCCATATCACCTCAATCGGCTGTACCTCGGGGTATAATGGCGGTGTGTAGTACAGAAAATGATCGTGTTCTTAGCCGAGAATGCTCGCTACGTAGTTCACCTTAGATTTAGAGACCGCGGCCAGCCTCAACAACGTTACTCACGTCGGTACTTCAGACAATTCTGTTCTCGGGAACCCAATGGACAATTTTAATCTTTCTTTCAGCCTTTCGTAGGTGGTGGCTTGATAATGCACCACTGATAGTTCGCTCCATCCATTACTATCTTACACTCTCCATACGTGTAATACGAACCAACCCTCAAACATGTTTGCTGTCAAAATTGCCATGATATTCGTTGTTCTAAGAGGCTTCTAGATTTGACTGCCAGTACTTAAACGATTTCTTCACGCATGTGCCTTATAAGCCTCCATTTTCCAATGTAACACACCTGCATCAACAATGGAACAGCGGCGGCCTTTGCCGCTCTTAGCATAGTCAACAACGATCGGACGGCAGCCACGACCGAAATGCTACGTGACATTCATGCACGTAGCCCTAGTCGAGAAACACTTCTGGTTTGAGAAGATTGCGATGGTACTCCCAATTGAAGACCTTCTTACGTAACTAGTCCCCGCGAATTTTTTAATTTGGAGCCGAGAACGATGGCCTCGAGTACCAAAGGCGCATGGGCGGAGTGGGTCTTAGTGCTGTTCCAGTGTACAAAAAAAAGCGGTTGTCGTGTAGCCCATTGCATCATTAATGAGTTTGGCATAGCGTCTACCCCTTCGTGAGTGCTTTTAGAGCCAATTCGGCCTTCAGCGTTTGATGTAGCCGGCCAATTTGATTTTTTCAGTGTCTGTGAGGAGGTGCTTTCAAATCTATAGCTAATCAAGAAACGATCATAATTTCATGAAACAAAGCTCCATCTGTGGGTCGAATCACGACACATCGATCGTTAAACGTCACGCTTTGATTCGATAAATGCAGAAGGCACCAATGCATTTTGTATTACGACAGCTGTTGATTGTGACCGATTCCAATCTAACCGTGGAATAGTTTAAATTATGTATGGATAAAAAATGCTGGCACATTCTTTATATACCAGCATTGACGTTTTCACTAACGCGATTTGTTCGATGATCGTCGACAACTGAGAAGTCATTACCGAATATCCTGTTTAATAATGGGAAGGAAAATGACTTGCATTTGCATGGACAATGCTAGGCTTCCTACTTCTGCATTCCACAAATATATGTAGTAAACATAGTCAAGTTAATTCGTAATATTTAACCAATAGTATAATCAACAATGCAACTTGTAGCTTCATTTCGCCAGAACGATTGGCCGGAGCTGAAACTATTAACGCATGCGTTCGAAATTGCTGCAATGTACCATCTAAAATATGATACTACGAAACTCTAAAAGAAAGTGACTAAAAAATCACGCATTCTTGTAGGAAACAATTTGTAGGTACAGATGCAAATGTAAAAGATCAGAAGCGACTAAGGTGTCAATTCTTTCACAAACTGAAATTGGTATCAGTAATAGTTGACGACAGGAAAGGTAAGCTACTACAACGCCAACGGTGGATCCTACTTGTACGGTCAAGGTAGAACAGACGTGTTTCCACAAGATAGCCAGAAGGAGCTTGTATGGCTTCTCGTGTTAATAGGGCATTGTTAACAGCTAAACATGTATCAAAACCCATCTACCACGCCTTCGAGTTTGGGAAACGTCCACGTCTGCGTTTTCGAGGTGGCCACGCCTAGCTCACGAATCAAGTGTTTCCTTCTACTGAACATTAGACAAAGGTAGAAAAATGCATCTCTATAGCTTTTATGTAGGTACCATACGTAGTCGACCTTGCACGGTTTCGCCATCGATAAACCCTGTACGGTACCAATCCCAGCGAACGTAAACAAGACAGGAAACGGTTTATATCTACATGACAGCATTGGTAATATCGATAGCTCCAAAAACACAAACATTGACGACGATATTGCAAATATAACCGCCAGCCCAAGGGTTACCTATAGTATTGGCTTTCCATGTTAGATAAGAAGCACAAACGCGACAACGTTTGAACCTATATTGATCAATATTGCGCATGAACATATCAGCACAATAAGTGTCTTACGTTCTTGCTGCGTAAAATACCAAAGTAACATAGCAAAACCACTACCCAACCTCTTGGCCATCTTCTTTAATATGCGTCGTAAATAGTCTGGAACAGCTCAGTCGAAGGATATCCATCCAATTGAGAAATGAATAATCTGTCGCAATAATGTTATCTCTTAATATAAATAAGTTGGACCTGGGTATTTTAGATTAGCTCTTTTTCTGCTGTAGTGTGTATGAGGGCTGGTAATAGTAAGTATAGGTTAAGTGTATAGTCATCAAGATCATTTATCTACACATAGTGGATCCACCAATGATTTTATCAGTGGTTTTGATGGGTTTCCGCTCTTTGACCACTGGCAATTTAAGAGGGTGGAGCTTGCCTCCTGTCCGTGTTTCTCAATGTAGAATCCCCGAGAAGAATATCACTGTATACATAATTCTAGTAGCCGACCCACTTGTATTTAGTATTGATAGGGCATATATCTCAAGTAGT
>NBNE01001372.1:0-12996 GCA_002215365.1 Phytophthora megakarya | reverse complement strand
GTGCCTTTACTGCGTTGGATGGTTGAACATGGACCAGCGCTGAGTCTACCGGTGGCAACGAAGTTAATAGTGGAGTTTCGCCATGTGGAGCTATCATGGTGGGTTTCGGAGTCTGATCGTGTTCAGATCGTTCTGGAAGGGCTACATCAGGAGGATCGAGAACTGGTATGGTGGATGCTTACCCATACCAAGTTTGAATGCGAAAATTCGCGTCGTATCATCCGTGATGGAGTTGAACACATTCCTGTTGAGATGCATGTGTGGTTTCAAGAATGTTTTTCAGATTTGATGGTGTCCAGTTGGTGAATTATGACACCGCAGAGTGAAATCACTCTCCCCTGCGAATATGAAGAAATGCTGGAGTCATGCTCGTTCTGTTTGAGTCCAAACGCGTCCCAATATGGAATGATCGATTTGTGGAATTTGAGTAAAACAGCAAGCAGCTCGAATTCATTTGATCGATGGTGATGACGATAGTGGACTCAACGTCGCTAGCTACGGAAAGATACACTCGTGTGGTTAAATTGTTGATCGAACACAACGCCTATTTTGATTTAGCAAATAAAGTCGGCTCGATACTATTGATAAGTGTTCTGCATTGCGGTCATGTTGAAGTGACAAGGCTCCTCTACGACGGGACCAAAATCTTATTGGAGCTACTAGTTTCAATCAGCTTGTGCATGAATACTTTGAAGTTAATGGAACATTTTCAGAGACGGTAGATGCAAGCAATGTCTTGGACAATAGTCACAGAAGGAGCGCGCTGTGTAGCGCTGGGACTGGCGGACTGGTACATGTAGTGCTAAAGCTGCCGAGTATATATGTATTTCAAAGTTTCTAATCGCAGTACTAAGGCGATTGATACGATGATATAATGTACCAGAAGGGAGAATGAGTACGTAGTGAACATTGAGACGTGGCTAATTCATGCTGCAATCACCAACCATCTTTCTTTCTTCGTTGAAAAGTTGATCAAAGTTCCATGATTGATACTTCTCGAGCTCCATCCATCTCGGTACTGACGTTGTCACATCACTTCTGTCACTGTTTCCAACCTGAGCCATCATTATTCGTCTTCCCATGGAATATAAATTACATATCCGAACTGGTTGGTGGTAAAGCACTCTATTGTGAACTCGCTTCCACATGTGTTAGATTGTATCGACGAGTTTTTATCTTCTTTCTTGTGCCGAGACATTTTCATCAAGGCTTGCGAGGAAGGAGTATCGGAACGAACGCTGGAAATTCTGCTTCGTCGGGTTGCACCAGATTGGAAAGAAGCAGTGGAAGCAGCAGCTCGAGGGGGTCATGTGCACGTTTTTGACTGGATGACTGAAAGAACCGATGGTCGAGGTCCTTGGACAAAAGATTGGGAGAATGCCGTTGATGTCGCAGCTTCTCACGGTCATCTCAATGCCGTGAAATGGTTGTGCAATCAAGGAATTGAGAAGTGCATATTATGGGGGGCTATCCTGGTGGACCCATCGATATACGTTAAGAAGAGGTGGTTGAACGCGTACTGCATCGCTTCTGCACTGACGAGTGCTGCTAGTCATGGACATCTTGAATTGGTTCAGTGGATTTACAGTCGCGAATATATATGTAGATCAGACCGTTATCCTATTGAGCAAGCTATTGCAAATGGACATCTCGCAGTTGCCAAATTTCTCCGTAGCATGGGTGAGGAAATCCGCTCAATCAATGCTATGAATCTAGCAGCAGAGAATGGACATCTCCAAATGTTACAATGGTTGCAAGCAACGGGTTTATTGAATTGTACCAAGAATGCGATGGATGGAGCAGCTCGAAACGGACACTTGGAGGTGGTGAAATGGCTACATGAAAATCGCACAGAAGGCTGCTCATCGGACGCTTTGAGTTACGCTACTCACTACGGCCACCTTGAAGTTGCCAAGTGGCTCTATGACAATGTCCATACAACTTTTCACCTCACTACCGCTTTATCCATGAATAAGTGTCGGCACTTGGAAATACTTCAATGGATCAACAGCCATTTCGAAAAGGCTAACTATCTGGAAGCGATGTTGGTCGCCAGTAAGAATGGAGACTTGGAAGTACTCGAGTGGCTACATAAACACAAGTTAACAGACTTCGACAGTTATGCATTGCAATTTGCAACACAGAATGGACATGTGAAAGTTGTTCAGTGGTTTTGGGTGCACTACAGAGATGAATT
This sequence comes from Phytophthora megakarya, assembly GCA_002215365.1. Taxonomy (NCBI): domain Eukaryota; phylum Oomycota; class Peronosporomycetes; order Peronosporales; family Peronosporaceae; genus Phytophthora; species Phytophthora megakarya. The sequence goes on along the minus strand of NBNE01001372.1, from coordinate 10,799 downwards.
TGATGCAGTACAAGTGCTACGTGACGCTGCAGCAGGAGGCCACCTCGATATTGTACGGTGGCTATGTGACAATAATATGGTGGATTGTTCAAGACTTTCAATTGTTGATGCTGCGAGCTTCGGTCACTTAGATGTGGTGTTATACTTTCTAGAGAACCGAAGCGAAGGATTTCCTAGCGCTTGGGTGCAACATTCTCGAGCTTTTGAAGTACAGTGCATGTTTGATCCTGACTCAAATCCTCATTCGAATCGAGTTAACCGTGTCCAGTTGAACAGGCTCCAGTCACTTTTTGAGACCCGACCTTCGCATATCCGAGGTTGTTTGGCCTGTTTGGCACAAATCGCAGCTGATAATAAATTAATCGCGATTTTAGACTGGGTGAAGCAATTTGGACTGAAACTGCGCTCGTCGGCTCCCATTCATCGTGCTGTTTATTTCGGTAACTGGGAGCTGTTGAAGTGGTTCGATCGGAATGGATATAAAGTTTGTGATCCCGACCTTCTGGAGTTGGCGATCATCTATAACAAGTTAGACACCGCGCATTGGCTTCTGAAGCACGGCTACGCTATTAACCCGATCGATTTAGACGAACTATGGTCATTAAAGCGGAAGATGCCATTGCTGCGCTGGATCGTCGAACATGGACCACCACTCAGTCTATCGGTAGCGAGAGAGTTGATAATATCGTTTGACCATGGTGAGATAGCAGCATGGGTTTCGGAGTCTCACCGAGTCGAGATTGTACTTGAGGCGATCCAAATGAATAAAAAAGCACTGCTATGGTGGATATTTGAGCGTACGCGATTCGAATGCGAAACTTCGCATCGTACCATTCGTGATGGAATTCAAAGCGCTCCAACTAAAACGCAGATGTGGTTTGTAGAAACGTTTGAGAATTCAACGGTTTGCGGTTGGTGCGTTTTGACAGCACAGAAGGAGCAAAGTCAAGTTGCTCGACCTACGAAACTACGCCGCCGTGAATAAATGCTGCTTAGCATAAAATCGTGCTGATCTTGTGTATTGTTGCCGTATACGCTCTGTCTACATCAGCTGAGAACTAAAAGATTATTACTACTTAACCGTTTGAACGTTCTACCATATTCATGGCGAAGACTTAAAAGATTCTTCAGTATCCAAGCTAATCAGCGTTTAAGGACAGTTGATTGATTGCTGGAAACTATTGGTACGAAGACAGTTTCCACGGTAGAGCAAAAGTGAAACAATTGATTTTAAATGAAATAAAGACTCCAGAAGCTTACTCACACTGATTGACAATTTGTATGTCACTGATGATCCTTCAAGTTGAATCAACTTTATCATTAGTTTTCGTGAATTAACAGCTGAAGGTAATTTGTTGAAAACGTGCACCACCGACGGTAGCATAATTCTTGATTGTAAACTGTGGTTCTCGGTGGACAAATAGGTTCAGTGGTAACATATTTCAATAGATTAATATTGGACCTGGAGTGAATCCCTTAGGCGTATCGGTTTAATGGAAAAATGTTAATGAAGCATAGTCCTTACTCCATGACGTTTGCAGTTTGTTCAGATCTACCGATCATTGAGACCTGCTTCGGTCAGCCGCTAATCAGGTTGAAAATGATCTATGCTGCATTAAACAGTCATTACACGCCTCCAGGCAACTTTTTACTTTAGAGTTTCAAGTTGTCGTTCAAGGTATGTTTACACTTGAATTCAGATCTCGGTGACTACATAAAACACCTGAAATATCCTCGTTATGTTGAAATCAACAAAGAATTTGATGCACCACGCCAACTCCACCTATATCGTGCTTTCCGTAACAAATGGTTTGAATAATTAAAACCTAAGCAATCGACAGCTATGCCGCCCCATTCTTCATCGTTATGATGACGTGACTAAACTTAATTAATCGCTCCTAGTGATTCTCTACATTGAAACAAGAACAGTATGTTGACTAACAGTTCATGCACTTTTATATTTGCTAGCTAAAATCAATGAAGATATCAAAAATTGACATCAAGTAACGCTTAAAAGTGTTGAATCCAAACAAAGTCAGACCTGTGGTTCCATCACAACCCAGTATCTATCACTGCACCAGATAATCAGTTAGTTGCTCCACGATGGTCTGTGATCAGGTCAGGTATACAGCAAGCTCTGATTAATTCTGGTTTGTAATTGTACCAACTCAACGTATCTCTCATTACGAAATTTTCTTTTTCAGCAAAAAGTCACTTCAGCTCAATCCTCAGTCCGCCAGTAACTTCCGATGAACAAAGCGCACATATTCTTGATAACAGCGATTGTCATTTTGCTCGCAACCTGCCCAGATGCCACAATTCCCAACGTTGTATCTCCTCACCTAGTCAACTCTATTAGCTACCGAAGTGTTGAGGTTGACAACACCCGATTACTAAGAACTGGAAAACTTGATCGTGATGGCAACAATATTAGCAAAAATTCGGACAGAAAAAAAGAGGCAGCACAGCTGGCACTTATTAAGAAGATGTGGCCCCAAACTACGACTGTCTTCTTGAATAAGCTTGACGATGAATATGATGTGTTAACTAAGAAATTGTTTAGCTCAGTCGCGGAAACCGAGGAAACACCGACAAGTTTGTATATAGGTATGATATTGGTGAAAAAATCGGAACCATGAAGGAACAAAATATGTTGGATGATCCCGATTTCATATTTTGGAGGGAGTTTACAGAATGCTGGGGACAGAATGCCAAGAAAGCAAAGGATTAAGTGATTACTACAACGACTTGTTCAAGGCAATGGCGGACGCTGGGACAACGCCACCAACGTTGTACGATGGTCTTGATATCCGTGGACAATTCGTACCATGAACGAAGACGAAATGATAAAGAATGGTAATTTTATGTTTTGGACGGACTTTCCCGAGTGGTGGGGCAAGAACGACAAGAACGTTAAGGAATCTGATGGGAACTACGACGTATTCACGGCAATAGCAGTGTCTGGGGAACACCAACCAGTTTGTACAAGAATCTTGATTTTTGCGGAAAAATCCGTACCAGGGAAGAAGAAGAAATGATAAAGGATTGCGACTTCTTTTTCTGGAGGGAAAATGGGGTGTAGTGGGGAAACATGCCCAAAACGTGAATAACTAGGATATACACCAAGCGCTAACAGAATATCTTCTGCTACTATTCCCTAATCATTTGAACTAGTTGAAACGAGCGGCCGAAGAATCGATTTTTGAGTTGCTATAACGTACTAAGTGCAAAGTTCACGATGCAAATGGTCGGGCTCTGATCTAATTGGTGATTTAAATACATGTATCTTATACTGAATTTCTATTACATTTGGGTGGCTAGCGGATAATCTCGACAGTGGCCACATTGTAGGAGGATTTTCACCACGCGACACAAAATCAAACTGCCGACTGAGTCAACCATTGCTCCACTTAATAATGCTTGAATAACATCAAAATGTTTCTAGTGACAAGCAAAATGCAAAGCTGGTTTTCTATTCGGATAGTAATACCTTGTCGTGGATGAAAAATGACCTGATTATTGACAAATTCAAACTTTGTTTTACTTCCCAAAACATGCATCGCAGTGCCAACAAGCAATTCCTTCAGATGACAAAATTGTCTCGTATTATAGTCGGATTATACATGGATTCTTTTTAGGCAATTATCTTACACATTGTAAGCTTGTAACCTGTCCCTCCTCCATTCAGTCCCGCCCCTCCCCAACTGACTCAACCTCTTTGTTGGCATCTTTTTTTGAGCCCGTTTGCTTACCGCGATGCATGCTCTAAGTAGTTGTCATTATTCTTGCTCGTCATCTCGAAGATCTTTCCCTGTTTTATTACGCTCCTGAAACCCGACCTCGTTGGCGGGCGGCCTTCACTTCAATTCGATATCACAAATTAATTTACAACTTTACGGATGGTATGTTTATCGTCCCATTGAACGCTTGAGACCACTTCATAATTCCAGTCGTGAATCAATGATTCGTACAAGTTGTTCGGCAACTCATGTCATCAGTATCAAAATTTAATTCTTGCCAAATAATCCATTGAAACGTAAAATGCTAATCTGGTTTAATATTGTCAGTATTACCTGTCGTACAAGACTAGTTATTCAATCAGGTTGGTTGAATTTGTGTTCAGCAGCTAACCTCGAATATCCTGCCTTGTTAACCGGGTCGGATTGCTTTTTGCCAAGGAAAAAAATTCGTGTGCCGAACATCCCGTCCAACTAGCAATCTTTACCAAGTCCGCGTCAGTAGCAAGTTCAAAGTAATAAAAGCACGTACAAATTTCAGTTTAGAATGAGATAGCTTGTCATTCATTTCTTTAGCGTCGCCCATACTATCACATTCGTTTTATCAAGGTATCCAAACAGGATGATTTTTCGCAATCCAAAAGTCGAAATATCTAGCCCCTGCTTCAAATTGAGCCTTTTTAACAGGATCTTGTTCTAGGCGAGCCATGGCCAAGAAATCCTCCGGTCTTTTTCCATTCTTGTAGAGTATTGGAAGCAAGACGTTGTCATCGAGCATCTTCGATGCTTTGTCGGCCACTGAACGACCTGCAACTGCGGCAATACTGTTGTAGAGCTTTGGACGAACCACTTTTAGGACTTCAGCTGCACTTCGCTGGATTTTCATTGGTACAAGTAGCTGTCTTTCCTCATGTGAGCTTTTAGCGTGACCCTCGCCGATGTCAGGCGTAGAATCACCACCAACTCGTAAATTGCGCGCTTTAACTGGTCCGTTGACAGCAGATGTTAGCACGCTAGGTTTGATTTTTCTGAGTCCATTCAGATTTTCTTCGATGGCAACCACCGTGGAAAAAAGTGTGAAGTGAGCTATCAACACTGCCATCAAAACCCACACTTGAAGACGCATCACAGATAATGGTCTGTGAACAAACAGTGTGCGGAGGACGTCGTGTAGTCCGGGGAAAATTGCAAACTGAAGGAGTGGGCTGAAATGTAGCGATGGATCACGGATAATCGAAATGCCCATCTCAAGAACCCTCACTACTCAGATAAACTCTATCATACATGTCGAGTGTGGATCCACACTGTGGAGTGTGGATAATGAGCGCTTTTAAGATGAGCATTTCGATTATCCGTGATCCATCGCTACATTTCAGCCCAGTCCTTCAGTTTGTAGTTCCAGACAAGTACAGTAAACCTGGTTAACAAACTGGATATAATAATGTGTAAAATGCTCGCTGTCTCGGAATATATGCTATTGCGGGATTGTTTTTAACACGCAATGCCTGTAAGATCCCGCCATTTTTGTACGGGATCAGAAAAAAAATCCAATCCGGATTTACGTTATGGATACAGTGACATACACCATCCGAAAGTTCAAAGTAAGCTGCTACGAAATATGGTAGTGTTTACTACAGGATCGTTGACCTCTTGCTCTACGTGTCCGTTCAAAATGGCGTCTCCAACAAAAATGCAACTGCTCCGGACTACCGCAATTCCAATAAGGAACGCATTAGCATAGCATAGGGAAACATCTGACCTTTTGTCGCAACGGCTGGACAGCCGGAAAAGGGTTTATGCCAGTCTTGCCAGAGACTATCAGTGATAAGATAAGAAGAAGAATATACGGTTAACGATTAGTTTGCATGTACATCCGAGCTTGGTACACAACCCACTTACGGATGCACATACGAACTGGTCGACATCACTTCATAATATTAAATTCATATTATGAATATTTCTCGATATATAATACATTTAAACCCCACATACCAAAGTATACTTACTTCTCGATTTATGCGTGTCATCCTTGCGCAGGGGCCATGCTAATATTCTCTGTATCGTTCCAATTTTACGGATGACCACCGAAGTGGTTCCTCCACATACCACAGTATATAATAGTCATTATTTATGAAAGGTTTTAGAGACTAGCCTAAAGCGTTCAAGTCCAACTTCTTGACACATTAAAACAACATATATTGTTCGAATCATCAGCCTTCCTGATCTCTACCTCTACTGCGATCGGGAAACCGACGTTTAGTAGTTGCTCTTGGCTCATCGAGTCTCGGTCGTTGCAAAACCGACCACGGACAGAGAGACCGGTTGCGAGCTTAGTAGTTGTGAGAAGATGACGCAGTACCTTTGTTGGAGACCCGAGTGGATCACCCAGGATGGCTTCGCAGTTCGTAGATTTGGGATTGTATGTCTGGCACGACTAGTTTTTGCCGTTGCAGCATTTAGACGCTAAAGATTCGTTATCTAATTCCACGTCCACATATATAAATCCACTTTCATTATATAAAATTTGACCTTCCTGGTGGCCTAAAGTATAGCCATTTCTATACCAACCGTATCATGTACAAGGCTGTGGCTATGGTGCATTTACTAGAGCAGTAGGTGGCATCGCAGTAACCGAGTCACATTTGTACTTCTAAACATGCAATTCGGGTACATTTAGCATAAATCAGTGTAGCTCGTGATTTTATGTAGATTGGTCTTCCGGCTTGAAGTACTGCTCAGTCGCTATGATGACGTCCTTGTTGATGATCACACCTTGCAGAAGTAGGGGCTGGAGGCGTATATTGTGGTATGAATGTTGTTAGATCTCATCCGTTTGGGTGGCGCAAGCATAAATGTAGCGAGAATTTCGCTTGACCTCATACATAACGCTGCTGTTCTTCGAACTGCAGGTTTTAAATATGGTACTGGGCCATAAGTAGTATTAAGATACATTCGTATTTAACACGCCATCTCTGTAAGAACCCCGATGGGCTCTACGGGGACGTATGTGACTGAGTAGTAGAATTGACGTGAAATTTGGTACATATGGTGATATTACGTGCAGTACCATTAGAAGAATAGCAAAGTTTCACTTCATAACAAAGCATACATAACAATTTAAAACGAAGTAGGTAGATAGCGCATTTCGAAACCCCATAAGCAGTGCGCAAGTCTCCTTCAACACCATTTTCCAGTATGCAAGCTTCTCCAGGCTTCGCCTACTTCAAACCCTCTTCACTGGAGACCGATGGGTATGCGTACGGATCGGCGGAGATGCCATCTTCTTCCGACGAGCACGTGCTGGTGGGAAATGGTCGCGAGCGGTCGCTAAGCTTTCCTCGGTGGACATGAGTGTATTCGAGCCGCAGTCGAGGTCCGTCAGCGAGCTGTAACTAAGGAGAGGCTCTCAGCGGGATTGGCACCTACGTGGACAGCTACGTGTGCGAGGGTAAAGCTGAACCAGGATCGCCCAAACGTTGGCATTACGGAGTCATCACGGGTTACACCTGGTTTCCAGACCGGCTTGCAGGAGAGTTGTTTGTGTGCATTGGGGAGGAAATCAGCACCTGGGTTTTCAACTCGCTTGAACGTCAAGATCTTACCATTCCAAGCTATGCACTACGATCTTGTTACCATGTCCCGGTTGCAGATTTGATGACCGCTGAGATGCGTCAACGTTTTTGATCACTTTAGTGGATCAGGTTTGTGAGCTACGCGCAACTCGGCAACCATCCTCAGGCGCCTTTCTGCTCCTGAACTCGACGAGAGCCATACGATTCTTCTTTACGAAGCTGCATAGACACGAGTGGTGTTTGTTTCGATCAAGTATGCCCTAGACTTTTGATATTATCAAGATGGACGTCGACGCGTTCCTCCAAGCGTCAATCTAAGGGAAAGCTATTTACCGGTCCAGTCACGGCTGATCTCATCACCGCAGCTTCACGCCCACGTCAAATTGAGCCTGTCATTCCTGCCCGGCCAGCTAAGTGATTCTGACGATAGCGATGGTGAGGCGATTTGTGTGCAAACACCCTCCTCGGTATCCGTGCAACCTGCTCGTATACGTGAGCGTGTCGCTCCTAAACCTGTTGCTGACGACGTGGAATCTCTTAGGCGACTACGCGTTTCATATTCTGGTAGCACCTCGATGTTACGCAGTATTGATCAAGTAATTGCTCTGCGAGAGTCACCACTTGCTCTCGGCAGTCGTTCTGGTATGATCTCGTACAGTGGTTCAACATCAACGAAGGCACAGTATAACCCGTCCTCCCTTCAACGCGTCATCCACAGTTAGATATTTAGCGCGATGTACGTTGCTCTGGAGCCTCAATTGCTACTTGAGACTCTGCAGGTCCAGCACGATTCATATGCGTTCTTGCCACACCCTGGCGTCCTTCGCGCCATCTACAGCTGGGATTTTGGTCTTCGTGGTCTCTCCGCCATGCATTTCGCCCCAATCGTTGTTGAAAGCAAGCGGGTTTTGTCACTCAATATGACGTACTTCTCTAAATCAGATTCACTTCCAACCGCAGTGGTGCCTAAGGATCTCGGCTCTGTGATTGACTCCATCGACGGTTTGGCAGTCTTAGTCGCCGTTGTATTCATGCCGTACGTCAGTGACCTGGTGGCCGAGACCAGGAAGTTTGTCGCGTCACTGAAATCACGCGAAGGTTTTTCAAGTGTTGGGGCGCTGAGTAAGCTGGTCTACTGGATCAATGTGCGGTTTGAACGAGTTCGTGGTTTTCTTGCGCTCAAGAAGCTGGACAAGGCACAACATATACGTGATGAGTTCTTGAGTCCAGACACTTCGTTGGTCCGCACAATGCAAGTTATCACTGATGTGCAAATGTCGGCACTGCAGTGCCTCCAGGCATCACAGGTATTGAGCCACCAAGCCGCCAGGGCGTCATCGTCTGGTACATCACGTGTCCCCAAAGGCAAACCAGGAGCGCAAGCCCGCACATCATTTCTACAGGAAGTGCCAGATGCACTGCCGATGATGAACGGCCAGAGTCTGTGTATGCGGTATATATCAAATATGCCGTGCCCAAGCAAGCGAGAAGGCTGCTTTTCTCGCAAGCGTGGCCATTTTGCACCAGCCACGCTCCCTGGAATTGTGTTCGATTACATCCAGAAAAGCTACGGTGGCCTCCGTAAAGACCTCAATCTCGCGTGAGCAGTCTGACGATTGAAGGGGTCAGTGTGTACATCCAGGCTTCTGCACACCCAGGCGTCGTCGAAAACCACCTGGGTCGGTCACACAACGGTTCCCACAGTCAGCATATACACGAGCACCAACAACCCACACGGAAACCGACAGACTCAGGCGTAGCCACGACCCCTTTTTTCTCCTCATTGACAGAATCCGGACAAAGAATTGTAGTCAGGTTGGCCTTGACAAGTCGAGAACCTATGTCGGGTTCAATGGTCATCGCACCATGTCTTAGCATCGAAGGTGCGAACTCCTTTCTGTGGTTGGTGCCTCCATTTGGTTGCTGCCGAAGCGTACAGATGGCTAATTGCTTCTCCAGCAGTCCAACAGTGTTGTGGCGAAAGCGTCCAGCCGGATAACAACATTCGTCAATGATCAGCAGATCTAGTACAGGAATTATGCCCGCAAATCGACCAACATGATTCGCATGGATAGCAAGATGTCTGAAAGCACCTGCGACGTCTCCCGACATCAGCTTCGTGATACCAGGAAATTCATTCTCCACTTCCATAGTTTGAGTTGCTAAATGACAAGGTCCGTTGTAGATGACCACCAAAGGATTGTCGGCGACAGTGTTATCATTAATAGAACCTCCGTCGGGATATGAAAGATCGTGTATGACTCGAGCATCTTCCGACAAAGTTGTGTCCCTTTTTGCACTGCCCCAAATGGACTGCAGGTAACATTTTCTAGTAATGGGAGCAGGTCGATATCGAGGATCAGATACTGACCTGATCTTGGCCCTTTCGAATTCGTTTCACAATTCAGAGCCAGTTTGCTGAAGTATGATATCTGGGGGCTTGGCGTGCACCTGAAATGTAGACTTCCACGATCGTCTTACACCATGCCTCACAATGTCTTCCCACTTATGATGATGCTGATACGAAGTCTAAGCATGCGTGCTGTTTGAGATCTCCAGTGTATTGTTTGGTCGTGAGTCGTCATCAGTCTCGATACGAATAAGACGAACAAATTCAGGCAGTTGCATCCTTGTATTACGTAGGAATGTTGAAAATACCTGCTGCTTCTCGGATCCAATGCTTGTACTCCCCATCAACCAGCGATTTTGCGACAGGACCTTGTGAAAGCGGCGGCTCAACCGAAGGTAGCGCTGCACAGAGACGGGCTGCAGTTTGCTCGCGATGGTGTGAGCGAAGTTGATGTCGTACTGCTAGTATCAGCGCTTATGCTCGTTTCTTGCACTCCACAAACCTGGAAAGATTTTCTTCATCGATGCTATTTTCTTGCAATTCCTCGCTTCCATCGTCGTCTTCAGACTGTATTCTCCAAACTTCGAGCAGGGAGAGCGAAGAGGGGTCGCCCTTTTTGCTCGGGCCGTGTTGTTCAACACCAACGCCAGGATCCAATTGTGCGCTGCAAAGTAGCTTTCGAACTGCTACCATATTTCTCGATCTCTACCGCGATCGGGAAACCGACATTTTGCCGTTGCTATTTACCTCTTTGAGGTGTCAGCACGTTACAAAACTACCCACAGCAAGTTGTATCAAAAAGACGTTTTTAATCATTGTTTTTAAATTAATGTGAAACCTATATATTTAAGTAGAACTTAAGTAACAACTATCTAGAAGTACTATTTTTACTTTTGAATCGTGCCTGAACCCAATGCAGGAATCGCATATTCCAACCCTCCACAAGCTGGTGGTGAAGCACTATTTAGGGTCCTCACTCCCTCACGTCCTGCATCTGATTACTGAGTATCTATCTCCGTGTTTGAGTCACAATGTGTTCACCAAGGCTTGCGAGGAAGGGGTATCAGCTCGTACACTGGACATTCTACTTCATCAAGTTGCTCCAGATTGGAAACAAGCAGTACAAGCAGCAGTTCGAGG
>NBNE01001371.1:0-13005 GCA_002215365.1 Phytophthora megakarya | reverse complement strand
GGACTCTGATTTCGGACTGTACGCACGAAAAGTGGGAGAGTCTGGAGGGATTAGCATGTTGTTAACGGTGTATGTGGATGATTTTTAGCTCCTGGGGCCACGTGAGCTGTGCCGCAGCGTTGCACATGAGCTCGCTGCTGAGTTTGAACTGACTGAGCTTGGACCAGTCAAGTATCTTTTGGGTGTTGAAATTTTGATTGACCGTGTGGACAAGCGTGTTGTCTACAGTCAACGACAGCACGTGCTGGATGTTTTGAAGCGCTTCAACATGGAGGCGTGCAAGGGCTGCACCACTCCAGAAGCAACATCCCCGCAGCAGCTAAAGCCTCCAATTGACAACAGCTACCTACCATACCGAGAGCTAGTGGGAGCTCTCCAGTACTTAGTTTCGACGTCCAGGCCCGATATTGCGCACACTGTTCGCAATTTAGGCAAGTATCTCAGCAACTACACCTACGAGCACTAATTCATGGCGAAGCGCGTGCTCCGCTACTTCGCACTACGCAATGATGTTGGTGACTCAACGCGAGTTACACTAACATGCTTCACTGATGCTGATTATGCCAACGATGATGTAGACCGCAAAAGCATCAGCGGTTATGTGACGATGTTGGATGGCAACGTTGTGTCGTATGCTTCGAGGAAGCAAGAAATCAATGCCCAAAGTACTACCGAAGCGGAGTACGTGGCAATGAACGAGGGCATCAAGGATCTCCTGTGGATACTAGGACTGTGTGGAGTTGCAATGAGAAGTTGAAGGACCTGTGCTGTTTGGTGATAATCGAGGAAGCATCTACTTGGCTGCTAAACCAGAGAAACACTCGAAGACAAAGCACATAGAAAGCAAGTATTCATCTTGTCCGGCATCTAGTTGAAGAAAAGCGTCTGACGACAGAGCATGTCGGGACAAATGACATGGTTGCGGACGTAATGACCAAAGCGCTTGGTCGTGTCAAATTTGAGCGATGTCGAGACATCTTGAAGGTTCTACCTCTAGCAAAACTGAACTACAAGAATGGATATTATGTGGGAGCAAGACGAGGTGCTGGAAGTTGCTGCAACTTCGTTGCAGTGTGATGATATATGCCTGGGCATGCGATGCCTGCTGGGTGGAAGTGTTGCTGGCAAATGCTGCCAATGCAACTTGAAAACGACCTTAACTAATCACGTGGCCTGAGAATGTTATAGTCGAGTGGGAGTGTGAAGTGCACATCTCAGGATAGCTAGTTACCGCAACCAGTCATTCTAAAAGCATTGAAAATATACATTGGTGGGCACTCCGCTTTTCACCGGCAAGAGCTGCCCGTGCCCACCTGCTAGGCTTTCGCCCAGCAATCTCTGTTGTCATGGTTTCTACAAGAAGATCTACATACACGAATTCATAAACACGGTGTTGTACTACCTGTACGGCTACTACAACCTAGAATATTCTAGGAAATAATTAGCTCGTGTATACAACAAAAATGTCAAAACGATTGGGATCTCCCAGATGTTTTGGAGGATGCCGTTAAACTATGGCCCGTTCACGGCAACGTTATCGAGGGTTTCACCCGAAGTATCACGCTGACTAATTGCTGTCTTCACAATTGGATGGACAACAATATAGGTGTGAGCCGCCAATAAGCGGGCTGCTTGCTGACGATAGCCGCCTATTAGTTGGCTTGGAGACTGCTGCATCAATCGCGGAGATCGGCGCTGTGATGATGTGGCTTCTGCTTGCGGTTGGTCCTCTTGAAACTGCTGTTCTACTGCAGGAGACTCACGCCGACCATTCCCATTCAAAGTAGCTTGAATTGGTTGAGTCGAGCTGCGTGTGGGAGGTGTACACTCCTCTCTTGGCGCACCTCGTACGGTGGTGACCCGATAGTTGACGATAAGCCGAGGCTTGGTGACGATTGGCGAGACACGGAAGATGTCTCCGCAGGCACAATGTTGCCGCTCTAGTGTTCTGTGAAGCGAGGGGACGGAAGAGTTTCTACACGACTGGAACTTGACTGTGCGATGTAGCGTGGAGATCTGCGTCCAGCTGCCCGTCCAGGATACGGCGAAGTGCGTCTGCGAGCTTGCCTGCGTGGTTCTCGCTGTGGAGTAGCTGTAGTTGCAGGACTTCACTCGCTCTCTGGGTTGGCGTCTGCCATTGTTCTGTGCTGTAGTACAAAGCTACGCCCTACAAGAGCGCGATCAAACTACCAGACGGAATAACATTATTCTTAATGACAAGTTGAGCGATTCGCCGGAGATTCGATCGGAGCGATTCAACCAATCGCGCAAGGAAAGTTTGAGTAAAACTCACAATAAATGTAACGGATTTAGTATCTAGCATTCTAAATCCTAATCAAAATACAACGTCTGGCTCTGAGGCATTATGTACCCACATAAATGTATTCATGTGTGTCACACACCAACGGGAAACATTCGTGTAACATCCCCGTTGCAAAGCAAGCTTGCTCCGCGCTTCATTTGACCGTTCACGGTGGCTGAACGACACGGCAGTACATACACCCTCTGATATGAGACTCCACCCAACGTTCTACGTTGGGCGCTTGAAGTCCTACGTGCAGCCCGAGTCATCTAGCCGTGATGACTCGCCGACGACGACAAGCGGTGAGACTTCAGCTTTTCGTCAAGCTTCTTCACCTTCTCCTGAAGAAGGCGAACTTGTTCCGACATCTCAATACGGATGTTCGAGGTGGTCTGAGCGGCTTCGGTCACGTTCAGCTGCTGCTTCGGCTCATCGATTTGAGCAGCCTGGACGTTCTCAATAGCCTCCACGCGAGCGTGGAGCAACTGAAGACTGTGGTCAACCCGGGGTTGACCATATGATGAAGATCTACCACCGCCGACAGAAGCATAACTCTGTCCGCGGTACGATCCACTGCGAGGTGGATCGGATTGTAGACCATACCAGTCCGAAGACGACCAGTGGTCCGGTTCGTTTTAGTATTCGTTGGAGACAATCGCATCTCCTTCGAGATACGTGGTTTCCCCGAAACGTCCTGAAGACGGACGAGCGAGTACGAACCCCACCATGGACTGGAGGCGTAACACTGGGGGGCGCAGTGTTTCGCGGAGTGTTGTACTCAGGCACAACACTAGGATGTTGACGCGTGCAAGTGAGTTGAGCACGTAGCTCCTTAACGTTTGCAGGCACACGGTTAGTCGTGTACCCGGTAAGGTCTCTCTCGTTGATGCGGGGAGCACTAGGAGGACAGTGCGGGCAAGGAATGCCCCCTGGCACTGCACAAGGAATACTCGGATTCACCGAACCTTCGTGAACGTGTTGGACGACAGAAGTAACAGAGTACTTCATGAAGCGCTCGCGAGCTGAAGCGACTCGATCGTGATAAGCTGTCGAGGCTTCGTTGAAATTTCCAACAAATTGATTCCAGCTTTGGCAGAGTGCCTGCCTCATCGGGCACCCTGCTTCGCCCAGAAGTATTCTTCGAGCTCCAGTACCGGAGCTCGTGGAAAAGCGATATATAATAATCTCGCCTTTGATTCGCCATCGACCCAAAGTTCTTTGATGCAGCTTCAGCGTCGTCGACAAATCTACTGGCGACGTACAACGGTATCACATGCGAAGGAACCGTGCGCCCGTACCGTGCTGAAATAACACTTTCAGACGGCATCCAAGGATCGCGCACTGAGTCGTCAGTGCGCGGAGCATCACGTTGCTCCGACGAAACAACTGGCGGGACCAGCGTAATAGCTGGCGGATCCGAGGCGATGGAAGGTGCTTCCAGCGCGGAAGGTACTGCATCGCTAACGCTTCGCGGACGCTTCGAAGATGAAGCTTCCGAATCATCTTCACGGGCGCGGCGTGTCCCAGCCGCAGGCTTGGCGTCACATGACTGGGAAGAAGAGGTACCCTCGTCTTCAAGCTCGCACTCCTCGTAGTCCACAGGGATACCGCCATCGGTCGAGAGGACCGACGAACCATCGAAGGCAATCTTAGGACTGGCTATCTTTGCGGCCCCAGCGCGCTTTATCTCCTGGAGCTCGAAGTACTTGTCGACAGAGAAGTTCTTCTCTGTCGTGCCATTTGGGGGTGTCGGCGTTGCCGTCGACACAAGAGCGGAAGCAGGCCCCGACACGGAGGTCAGTGCGGACGGAGGGTCAGCCACAGGCGTCGACACTGAGGTCGACACGGACACTGGAGAAGACGCTGGTGTTTGCAGAGACGCGCTCATTGCGAAATGAGCGCGGAGTTCTCTAGGAGCCTTGACGGTCTCGTTAAGGCTTGGATTGACGTGTTGTGACCAGCACGTCAAATCTTAACGGGGGTGGTGTAAGGGGATTACACGAAACTCTAACCGTAACGCAGATAGGTTAGGGTTACCCGTCTTGCTGTGTTTGCACATCAAGACTGCATTTGAAGGGATCCTATTAGTAGCGTACACACGCATCGTGTCTACGCTATACAAGCTAGGAACACCTTCGCTTCCTAATACACGTGCGCACACATGTAAGCTAACTAGTAAACCCTAGGCCCACTATAGGTTCAATGTCTTCTGGCACTGCGATTCCAACATCTCAGCCAGACGAGCTTCCATGAATGTGCAAATCAGGAACGGCGTGAGTTGTAGTCGCCGAGGGTTCCCTTCGAGGAGTTGCCGGAACAAAGTCAGGAGCAGGCGAGTTTGCTGGTGAAGCATCCTGCTGAGGCAGAAGAACGTCGTGTGTCAGTGCAAGGAAAGTGAAGTGAATGCATGGACAAACTCACCTGACTGTCGGTTGAAGTCAAGACGATAACCTTGGATTCAACTGCAGGAGAGGCTGGAGAGGAGATTGCAGCAACAGGAGAAGCGCGCGGTGATCATGTAACGGTCGACAAATTCGGTGACTACAGCAGAACAAAGCAAGCGACGAGTCACCGATTCAACGGCAAGATATGATGAGGATACACGTAGTGACGAATACTTACCGATCGAGGTGAAGGTTCAGAATCAGACAGAGCTTGGTGTGCCATGCGCAGAGCCTGGTCAAGGAGGTCAACCATGAAGCGCCTCAACACTTACCAGCAAGCGGTTCGTGTGGTGGCGGAGGCAGTTGTGGTGTTGCGATTCTCAGTTGAGATGAAAGATGACGAAGGCGGGAACTTTCGGATACTACCGTTAAGTCCCGTCCCCGATAAGTGGCTCACACAATTCGGAACTTAGTCGACTACAACTCATGACGAGTCCTCGTCGGCCCATCAAAGAATGACATGGCCACCGATAGAGACCATTGGTCACTATTCGGGAGTGGTGTGAAGTACACGACATATCCGCAGAAACACCCGGCCGAGATCCGCACTTAGTGGGAGTTTCGACAAGTGATTGGTCGAGTAGTCGTTGACCGTTATTAGATCTCGTAGCTAGGTCCCATTTATACTTGATATTTGTATACTTACATAGTAGGAATTAGGATGAAAATTAACACCAGTAGGGCGAAGAACAGAACAAAATTTGTATCTGAAGTTAAGACATCTTTTGGGTAAGTCCAAGAGGGACAGGCCGCTTTGCGTGGCATATAGGTCTGTTGGTGAACTAGATTAATACTCCGGTTCGCCTGCCAAGGTCAATCCAAGAGCGTTTGTGTGTGGTTGATCTGACTGATAGCTGGCGAATATCCGTCAGTCTTGAAGCATTATCCGAGTGAATCTTCTGGTAGGTGCAACTTCCGGGCAGCTCTGCTATAGCTGAAAAGTCAACGTACCTTCCCTACTGAAGGAGTGGCAGAGTTCACGTGTGTGAGTAAAGGCGTATTGGTCTGCTCGTGGCCAAGGACGTCTGATATTTGAGTTGACCTACAGTGGCGAATCACAATTGGAATTGAGTCAACGCTAGCCTGGAAGGGATCGACTCGGGGACTATCGAGATATATTCGATGCCGTTTTCGTTGGCTCTTGGAGTCAACAATTGTTGGAGTGAGGGAACGGAGTGATAGTCAATCGTGGATTCCCAACACGACACAGGTAAACCTCTCCTTGAATTACTTCCTCCCAGTATAGGTTAAGAAGTTCATCCATTTCAGCGTCATGTAAGGTCGGATAGTGATCTTTTTCTGCGGATATGCTTTCGCCTTGTGATGCTGGAAAACTGTGGTGAAGCGAGATTAAGGAAATTGCGATTGATAGGTCTGGATCGACGACTGAGACTGAGGTCTGGGACGTGCCTTAAGGAATCTACTGCAGCATGTCCCATGACGAGTCAATCTGGTGTGAAATACACGAAGCCGACCAGCCGGTACCAGCCTCGATCTACCAGTTTCGATCTAGACCGAGGATCGAAGATCGAAGATTAAAGGATCGAGGAGGAGATCTAGATCAAAGATCGAAGGTTGAAGATCGAAGAGCAGAAAACATAGATCGAGGGTCACAGATTGGGGATCACAGGTCAAGGATCACAGATCGAAGATCGCAAGTCGAGGATCGCCAAGGAAGGCACCCAGTTTCTGGTACAAGACGAGTGTGGCTGATATGGGTACAAGGACGCTGTGATTGCGGCACACGTAGGTACGATAGGAATGAGTGGCTGTGCGGATAGGCTAGAGAGATAGGCAGACTTCAAAATATTCTTTGGACCCCTCACATTGGACTCCTTCTCTTCTTAAGCCACGTGGCACTCCATACCAGGCAGGAAACGTACATTGACCTCCTGACGACCAAGGAGACACCAGCGCACACGAGGGGAAGACACCGAGAGCCCCTAGATCGCTTGGCTATGGAGCTATCACCAACCCCCCCTGAATATCCAGCTATCGGAAGCGGCAAGCAACGGAAAGGAAAACAACACACACAATGACACGTAGATCGATTACCTGATCTACACCCACACCCCCCTGAAGGTCCCGCTATCGGAAGCGGCAAGCAAGAAAAGGAAAACGACACACACAATGACACGTAGATCGATTACCTGATCTACACCCACATCCGACGCCGCGTGAAGAAGTAACCACGCGGCTGTCAACAATCCCAAGTACCGTCCATACGGTCCCCAAGACCGACAACCAAGGCATCCTCGAGTCACCGGAAGAGTGCAACCCCTCGCCACCGATAGGGTACACAAGGTGAGATGAACCTCAGCGTCAGCGGACATTCGGAGTACCCCTCCGTTATTCGGTCGTCCGAGGCACTGTAGCGAGCTGGGCAGCGGTAGTCAGCAATTTCTGCAAGGCCACTTCGCCACAATGGTGCGCGTGCCCGGAACTTCTGTCGACTCGCAGGGATTTCACCGTGGGCCCGATGAAGATGCCACCAAGATCAAGTTGGAACCTGGGATTGAGGCGTCAGCGGATGGTGTATTGCCGAAGACTCTGCTGAGTGAAGTAGGATACACGCAAAGTCTGAGTGTTGGGAGGAACTCGGACGATACCAAGGAGGAAGATCTTGACATGGACCTGGAAGAGAAACCTCACACTCATCCCCATGCTCCTTCGGGAGCCCCCGCGGATTGTGACGAGAGTCGCGATATGCTGGATGAAGCTCGGACGGCGCTAGCCGATAGAACTTCATCCACAAATACCCCGCCGACCGCAAGGGTCGGTTGAAAGAAGAAGCCGAAATCGGGAAAGAAGTAATCGAAGGCTCCAGACTCGGACGCGGAAGATCGTGACGAACGGACGTGGCCCGAGGAAGAACTGGCGCAGATCTTCCACAAGAAAGACCTCTTCGCGTTCTTACTTGAGGATCCGGTGATGAAGATCTTCGCCCGACGTTGATCGGAGAGCTGCGCGGTCCTACGACGGCACCAACGGAGACGTCTCGACAGTTGGAGACCGCAACACAGCTCCTTCACACACTGAAAGACGCTAAAATCATGCCAGGGGCGCTCAGCGCGAGTGAGTTGTTACGACGGTGATCCACATCTCAGTGACGTTGCTATACAACAAGCTGGAGCCACTAGTTGGATTAGTCGCATTGCCGGAGACGATCAAGCAGACACCAGTCCGCAGCCCGGAATACCAACCAGGGTCGTCACAATACGCATCGGCTACGTCCGAAGACGGATCAGACAGTTCGGTCGATCTGGAGCATATGACGCTTGGCCCGTCAGGAGCAGCGATGCTGCAGGAACGCCAGGCTAACGCCAAGTTGGAACGATCTTCACGCGAGTCGACACCGGTCGTAATGCCAGCACGAAGCCCTGAGTAGATGCAAACATTCTTCAACGCGGCGATGAATCGATACCTCAAGGAGAAACAAACGGGAGGATCGAAGCCGACGACAGGCGGACCGACCAGAATGACCAAGACGTGGAGATGGAGTCCGTCGAGTCATATCACGACTCACACGGCGAATACGATCCAGATAACCTGAGCATCGATACACCACGACAAGCAGTAGTCGCATCCGCAGGAGCAGTCGCAGGACCGACATCCACTTCCTCGACGATGACGCCCCGGATCCGAGTATCCGCGATCTTGGAACTGAAAGAGTCCTCTGGTAAAGACCAGGACGAGATCGTGCGAGAAGCTGGTTGGGCAAGGTGAAGTCTGCGTTTGTCCGAGATCAAGCTCCAGACAGCGAGAAGTGCTTGGTGCTGGGCTATCTGCTCACCGGTCCAGCGCGCAACTGGTATCGACAGCTAAGCCGATCAACACGAGGCAATTGGAAAAACTTGTTGGAGGCTTTCCAGACGCAATACTGCGGGAGAGGAATATCTGTCGCGAGGAAGTACTACCATGCGAAGAAACGATCGGACGAGTCACCCATCGAGTACCTCCACCGACTCAATGTGACCGGTATGCTAACAAGCCTGCAGATCAAGGATGGCCCGGCGGTCACTCCACGCGAATATTTCATCAAAACGCTGGATGAACGCTATCTGGCCGATCAATGGACGCTGCTTCGGGTGAAGGATGCGGAAGATCTGGATAAAACCTTGTGAGCCCGCCAGCGTGCGAAAGCCCGCCAGGGCAAAGCGCATGTGGGATCAAATAAATTCCGCCAGACGTCGACGCCCGAAAACCAGTCCGTACCGGCGAAGAATGCGCGATCCGTGCCAGTGATCCAGAAGGCCGAAGACAGCAGTGAGTCGGAATCCGATGCAAGCGGATCGGAGCAAGAAGCCGAATGTCGCCGGGTGTACCTCGCAGAATCGAAAGAGCGAGGAATCCAAACACCTACGCTGGCACACCAGGACAACCGCGTCGACCATACCACAATGTCGCAGAAGAACTGTACCCACTGGGGGTCTACAAAACACGACAATCTGGGATGTTGGAAGCGACTGACGTGCCAGAAGTGTGGGCGGAAGGGGCACCCATCCGACCACTGACTCTTCGTCTGTCGTGCATGCGGTGAGATTCACGACCCCGGGAAGTGTCCAATAGAGGAATTCTACAATCTGATCCGCCAGTAGTATGTCCCGAACAAACACGCAGGAATGTTGCCAGCGAATGCGGACAAGATGCTAAATTAGAACGCTCGCCAGGTTGGAATCTGGTACGAGCCGAGCGTTCTGAGATATGTATTTTTGCTTACGTCGAGAAGCGAGAGAAACCGGAGGTTAGTAAGCCGATCGACAATACATGTGAAGTGCACAATAAGCCTACCTTTGCGAACTTGCGGAAGAACGATTACTCCCACACAGATGTGGTCATGGAATTAGATCTGCTGCCAGGGGAGTCAAGAGGATTCTGGAAGTACCATGCACCTGGCAAGTGGTTTAAACAAGCTAAGTCTACAGCCAAGATCAACAACGAAAGGACCACACTTCTCTTTGACTCCGACGCGGAGATCTCAATTGTGGATTCTACCTTTGCTCGTAAGGTGGGATGCACTATAGACAATAGTCAGAGAAAGAGTGCGTTGGGATCGGAGAGAACGCATACATGACAGAGGGACGTACCCTTATCGAGATCACGCTTGCCGGAGCATACGTATACTACTTCGACGCATGGGTCGGTGACTTGACGGGTCAGGAGGCGATCTTGGGGATGGACTTCATGGTCCCGGTAGGCATCCGTCTCGATCTGGCCGATGGGTCATTGTGCCTCCCAGACGAGGTACGCATCCAGCTATCTGGGCGTCGGCGGATCTTCAGCGAAAACTCGAGACTGATCAGGTTCGACCAACACGGTAATGTTCTAGTGGCAGGATTCGTGGAGATCGCTTTCCGGAAATCGCTGGCGGATAAGCAGAAATTGTGGGTCACCCGCGGAGATCGATGGGTCCCGACGGTGTTTAGAAGACTAGGCCGGAGCAGTACCTACGGATCACGAATGAGTCAGATCAACCAATAACGCTGCAACGCGACACCCGTATCGGAATCTGGTTGGCGGGAGATCACGTACCGCGGACCCCGAGATACGTCTCGGTCGGATCACGAAGATATGCAGAATGGCAGAACCTGGCGTTCCAAGCCACCATCGACGAAACACCGATAGAGGACTCGAGCGAAGTGGTGGCAGAACCATTGGTCGACAGACCGCAGTACGACGCACCAACAGAGATCTCGAAGGAGGGACCGAAACCGCGGAAAGTGATGTCAGTCCAACCATCACCCAGTGTAGAGATGACGATCGAAGCCACGGCGGCAAGTTGCAGATCACTAAAACCTGAACCGGAGAACGCAGATCACGTCACTACGGAAGGCACGAGGGTTGGTCAGGAAAAGATCGAGCCGAGAGACCAGGCAGGCGAACCAGATCAGAAGATCGGACCAGAGGAAGTGCTGGTGAAGCTGGACAGAGACGCCGACGACGGCATGGATGACGCAGTCGGCTACCACGAAGGCGGAGACATCTTCCCTGAAGACATCGAGAACCACATGGCGGTACTGACGGATGTCGAGACCACCACGAGAGAAGTTACGATAGACGATATACGGGTGGAGGATCCAGATGCAACGCTGGAAGAGTGCGAACGGCTGCGCCGCATCATATGGAAGCAGCGTCACATCTTGATCGGATCCGGAAACGCAATGTCCCCCGCAGCCAATGAAGCGATCTGCGATATTGATGTCGGAAATGCGAAACCTGTAGCCCAGTGCTGCCGAAGAGTAGCCCCACAATTCCGTGAGAAGTTATCCATGCTCATCAAGGGACTGCTGTCTGCGACGATCATCACTCCATCAACCTCACCTTGGGCGTCACCAATAGTGGTCATTATCAAGGCCAACGGCGTGGATATCCGCCTCTGCATCGATTACCAAGTGGTAAACAGCTTGACGAGGTTGATGGTGTACCCGATGCCGTTGATCAATGATCTTCTCGAAGGCTTGGACAAGGTGCTTTGGTACTACTCCCTCGATATGGCGTGTGGATTCTGGGTCATGTCCATGACGCCGCGGGCGAGACTGATCTCAGCATTCATCACGCCATTCGGTTTATTCAAGTGGACAAGGATGCCGTTTGATCTGAAGAACGCTCCGCAGATCTACCAGCGGATCGTAGACAACGCCCTATATGGGCACATGTGCATCAAGCCCGGCCAAGACAAGACAGTAGATTTGTTCGAGGAAGGGGAGCCAGAACCAGAACCCAAACCGTCGATCTTGGGACGGCGATCGTACGTCGACGACATTCTCGTGACTGGAGACACGTGGGACAGCATGTGTAACAAGGCCGAAAAGCTGCTAGATGTAAGTGATTGTTGGAACCTGTCGATCAGTGTAGCTAAACGCTACTGGCGTAGGCGCAAAGTGACCTATCTGGGCCACCAAGTGTGGACAGACGGGTTGGAGGCGAAGCCGAAAGACCTCGAAGCCTTCTCGAATCTCCCGTTCCCCACCAAGCTGAAGTCGATGCAGTCGTTCCTTGGGAGCCTGAATTACTACAGGCGCTTCATCGATGACTTTGCAGTCTACGCAGCAATCTTGTGTGAGCTTTTGGGAAGTAGATTACTATCAGATCGCACGGTTGCAGTTGACTGGAGAGCCGGAGGAAGGGACGCAACCAGTGGACGAGGAACGCGATCGCTGGACACGAGTAATGAATGCGTTCACCATACTCAAAGCGAAGATCATCTCCACCCCGATCTTGAAGCACTTGGATCCGGGGCGGGCGCCAGTCATAGCCTCTATGCTAACAAGTAGGTGATCTCGGCGGCACTAATGCAGGAACGCAGGAACAAGGACGGCGTGTATTGGCCAGTGATCTTCACCAGTCGGACGCTGAAGGCCAACGAGTTGAACTATGGGATCGTAGATAAGGAGGTCCTGGCTCTTCTTCGCATGTGAGACGTCAGCTCCTCGCAGTTGGTCACCAGATCGATCAAGGTGCTATCGCGTTTCTCCACGCTAGCCTGGCTCCTGAAGTCGATTGGGATAGACGGACGTTGGGCAGGTGGGCCGCATTGTTGTCTGGCTGGACGATGGAAATTACGAAGTGTTCCAAAAGCGAAGAGGAAATTCTAGGGGCGATCGCTGTGAGTATCACTCCTCGAACAGAAGTTGACGAGGACCTAATCGCAATAGCCCCGAAGAAGCAACCCCGGAAGATGATTGCCATGATTCCCCCAACCGTAGAACCGGAGGAGAGCCTGTTGGTGGCTCCCCCAACCGTAGAACCGGAGGAGAGCGTGTTGGTGGCGAATTTTGATGGCTCAGCGAGAGTGAAGCGTGCAGGAGGCGCATACAGCGCGATCCTCCGGAAACTCACCGAGTGGACGATCCTCGAAGCGATGTCCGAACACATGCCAGACTTGACAGTGAACGAGGCAGAGTACAGGGGATTGCTACTGTGTTTCGATTTCCTCTCGACTCAAGCCAGGAGGCAAGTCGTGATCTGTGGAGACTCCAACTTGGTGGTGCGCCAGATGAGAGGCGAGATCGACTGTAAGGCGCCAGGTCTGCAGCTGTTATGCCAGAAGGCGTTGAACCAACTGCGATCTTGGCCGAAGCACGAATTCTTACACGTAAAGATTGGAACCAAAGGCCGACAAGATCGCCTTACAGCGTGAAGAGGGCGAGATCGCGACAGCGGAGGAAGAACGGCAGAATTTGATCACCCTGAACAGATTGCACGAAATACAGCAACCAAGGTCAGCCAGATCAGTGACTCACGTGAACGCGATCACTC
>NBNE01001370.1:0-13014 GCA_002215365.1 Phytophthora megakarya | reverse complement strand
AACTCACCCGAACGTGAGAATTCTATCGTGTCCTACACGACATGATCACGACGACTTGGCACTCACCGCCGAGGTCAAGTAGGAGTGTGAGGTTGTGAGTTTCTACTCACACGAGGTTGTGAGGTTCTACTGAGGATCTACCCTGCTGCAATGTGATATCCTACCCTACTGCAAGATGCATCGAGTGCAGTCTGCCAGTGCCCAGTGTCCATTCCAGAGACACCGTCCACTGGCAGTGTCCTACCATCCTACAAGCTATCCTACGCCTCGTTACTGGCACAAAACTTCACAGCCGCTGGCTCCATCGTGTGCTGCATGACTGTATGCAGAAGGACATTGCTGGCTGTGAGCTGCCAGGATTGTGGGAACGCACGAGGACTCAAGGTTTGTATGACTATATTAGGTTACTGTATCTAATCTACTTTGCGGAACGCGGTGCGAGGCAGGGCTGGCATTTCACTCCTGCTTTTGCAGTACGAGACACACGCGAGGAGCTGTCCTACCAAGCGCCACGGTCCTGTCGGTGCTTTGCCTGACATCACTGTCTTACGATCTTCTATCTGTACAACTTGCTCCTTAAGTGTATTGATAGCTTAACAACTCAATGGCACCTACACTACGAAGTGGAGGACACTTAGAGAGCAACCAGTGACTGTGAGATGTTGAGGTGTTGCAGTGCTGTGGAAGACATGCAGAAGCTGTGAGATGCTGATGCAGTGCTGAGGTTTACTACAGACACTATTGCAAGTGCCACTTACCTTTCGGAAGCGTGTGCGAACGCTATTGCAGTGCGGTCTGCCAGTGTCCAGATCCCCATTCCTGAGTCACTGTCCACTGGCAGTGGCTACCTATCCTGAAAGCTATCCTACGGACTGTCGATGCGAGTGCCAAGTGCGGCACACAGCGTCACTGCTTCCTGCTCAGCTGCGTGCCTGTGTGCATGGCGGAGACTGCGATGTTGCTATATACCAAGGACTCTATGCGGAGCGACATTGTTGGTTCAGAGCAGTCATGGTGTTGTGCGCAGCGACACAACACGCTGGACTTAGGTTTTGTATTAGTTATCCTACTCTATCTATTGAACTAATCTATGTTTGCGGAACGCAGGCGCTTGGTGGAGTTGCTCTCTCAACTCTTCACTTTGGGATTCACCGCAGTGAGAGCAACACCACCAAGTGGCCACGGTCCTGTCGGTACTTTGCCCGACACTTACGTGTTTTACGATCTTCCATTACACTACTCCTACCTAATTACAGCCCGAATGGCTCCTACCACTAGAAGTAGTGATCAGGTCGATAGACCAATGACGCGCACCGCGTCACAGTGACGAACCCTACGTCGTCACATGAACCAATGTACTTACGTTGTTTCGAGGGTATCTCGGTATCTATTGGTTTGAAGCGTAATCGATACTCGGTATTTGGTACTACGCAATAGTACATAATCGGTATTTACGATTTAATACGTCTGTTTTATCGTATTAATCGGTTAAAATGTAGCCTTCAATCCGGACATTCGGACGAATTTGTATATAAATCGATTGGTTTCGTCTTATTAGCAAGCTAGCAGCTGTTGCACATCAATAAATCAGTCTGTACATGTACAACCAAAGCGATTCATTTATAAATCAGAGAGCAAATCTTGGCTTGGCAGTCTAATTAGGAGGTCTGATTTAGTAAAAATGAACGGATTTATAAAATCGACCCCTAAATCAGCCGATTTATTATTATCCGACTAGACAAAATGATCGGTTTTCACAATACGATTTCCGCTATTTTCAAGTTAATGGGATCTATGCCAGTAGTTTCGCTTAATCTCAGCTGCGTTTCCGCGTGTTGTCTGCATGAACATCATTGCTGATTCTGTCCGCAGCTTCATTTTTCGTCTGTTGCAGGTCTAGAACAAACATGGCGGCGGGCAGGCAATTACAGTCACAGGGTACCAAACAAACTTTGAGGCGTCCACCTTCATCTGCGCGCGACGATTGCATCGACGATCTGTACGAGAATAATGCGTTTAATGATGAAGACCGCGAACTTGAGGCTCAAGAAGCTAAGGCTGACACCAAGACGAAACGAATCGCGGTGAAACCTCAAGAGTCCAAAAATGCAAGTAGCAAGTCTCAAGGAATCAAGATGCAGTTCGACGTGTGGGTTGCGCGCAAAGACAAATATGAACGAATGGCACGTGCATTGGCACAGCTCGACGCATCCCGAGCAGCTGGAGAAGAGTCTTGGCTAGATGTGGCGGTGGCACTCGCAGCGACAGATTGTCAACTGAAGACTGGAAAAACCTCAGCGTGTGACTGCCCTGGTGTGTGTCGTGAACCGGAGCATTCCGTGATGAGGCAACGTACACGTTGTCAGTGTCTAGCACGAAAGTGTTCTCTCTGCAGACGTTGCGTCGGTACGAATCCAGGAGCAATTTCTCCGAAGATGATAGCAGTGCTGGAACCGTACGAAGGAGTCATAAGTGAGCCTTCGGATAGTACGAAAGCCATGTTGGACCTGGCAGGGATTATTGTTCGGTCTGGTGAAGGTCAAAATCTGAGCTTGGAGGATGGCACAAGCATCCGCATCACAACAGCAGCTTTCCAGATGGCTCAGACTGTGCTAGCGCAATGCAGCATACTGGAGTCACAGGGCGGTGCGAAACTTCAGCGACCATGCTCATGCCCCGTTCGCTCGTTGGGAGATCTATGGATTAAATGGACTACGAAAAACCACACGTTTTCACGTGTGCCGCTTACTGACGATGAAGCAAAACAATTCTCCGCCGGCACGAGGCAGATGATGGATCAAGATAAAAACGAAGACGGTATCATGACGTATTACATGACGTTGAAATGGCACGCGGCAGCTAAGCCCCAGAAAGGTGATACAGCCAAGATCGCAGCCCGTCGAGCACTCACCGCTGACCAGAAGAAGCAGAACGCCTTCTTTCTGGGTCTTTGCAAGAAATACTGGCAAAAAGCTCAGCTCCGAGTAGCGGAATATCTCCAGAAGACACTGACAGCTACTGCGGACAATGCTCTAAGCTCTGACAAAAGTACGGCTGATGTCGAAATGACAGCTTTGAATCGTCTGGGTGTACGACGCATGTTGCAATGGCTCGAAGAAGACGCTGAAGCTGTGGAGAGTGCTCGGCAGGAAGAAGCCCGTGAGAAAGCTGAAGGAGGTATTGTAGCACACAACGCGTGGGTACGTCGCAAGGATCGCCTTCGTATCCGAATGCCAACTCCGGAGGGTAATGACGGCACAAGACCTACATGTAGTCGGCAAGCTCCTCCTCCACGGTTTGACTTCTCGCTTGGATCAGGGCTCGTTCGTCATAAGCGGCAATGCCGTCCACCTAGTTCCACTGCAGAGCTTATGCGGAACAGCGGACTAAAGTATGTGCACGCCATGAGCGAAGGTTTTCAAGGTCGAGGTGGAGACTTGGAGAAGAGTAAGCAATTGCTTGTTCAGCAAGGTCACGTGCTGCGCGACAACTTCGATCAGAATAATGGGAACGACGATGACGACCCTGACTCGAAGCCGTTTTCAAAAGACCGATATCTCTTTGAGCGCCGCAATAATCCGGCACTGCGTGGGAAGCTTGAAGGTGATCGTCGGCGACGAGAACAAAGTCGTGAAAGTTATGCAGCTTGGGTAGTGCACAAGGCGATGAAAGATAAGGCTGTCAAGTTCTTGTGTCACCTTCCGCCGCCGAGAGAAGGAGAAGAATCTGACTCAACCTTCGACAACAATGCCAGCTACGAAGATGATTTCGACGACGAGTCCGGTAGGAGCGGCCCAGCAACGCCGGCAACGGTGCGTTGGGAAGAGGTCGGTAAAGCGCTCAAGGGTGTAGATCGCACGCTCTTAGATGCGTGGGTACGCTGGAGCCGCGGGTTTCGTAGTGCTGGGCGATGTCGAGCCCTTTGGGAGAGTTTTGCCCCTGTTTGTTGTGACGTTCATTGTGCGTCGTCGCCGTTGCGTGACGTCTTTCTCAAGCTGCTACATCGACCATCAGGCGTGAACTATCGCGAGGCATGTGTGGAGTTCTGCACAAAGCGCCACAAGCAGGCAGTGACTCGCGGTGATGCCATCGATGAAAATGGTGTAGAGTTGGACGAGGATCTGGAGGAAGCCAAGCTGATAACACATTATGGCTTCGTGACTAGGCGTGATCTAGGAGTCCTTGTTCGTGGTCTTGGCGTCGTGCTGCAACCAGAAGAATTTCAACGGCTTGTGGAATTCTTTGCTGACCCAGAAGAGACCCAGGGTGAGAATGGACCTGTTCGGATTAAGATTGAGGCATTCCTTGCTGTTGTTGGTGACGAACGTCGAGCATTGTGTCGCGGTGACACGGATCAGTTGCTCAGCTCCGTATGTATGTGGGAAACCGTATGTCACGAATGTGGCATGCTAAATGCCTTTCAACTCGTCTTGGGTACCGAAGGTTCCAGTCATCGACGTCGGGCCGAGCTGCCAGGGCACGTTTGCAGGCGTGAAAAGTATGGCGGCAGGTTTACCTGCAGTCCTGAGAACGATATGATCGCTGTGCGACGTGTAGCTCCTCGCCAATGTGCTTTCGCTAAATGGGATGATATCCAGGCTGCACCATTCCTGAAGAAGTTGGAGCTATGGTCAGCCATGCCACGCGAACAGCATGTGCTACGAGAGCTAGTGACTTCTGGGCAACCTCCAAGCATACCAATCCTTGAGCGAGACGATGATGATACACTTGACTTAACCACGGTGTTGCGCTTACAATGGAAAATGCCTGCAAATGGAAAAGGTGGCGCCCCGGCATTCTATCAGCTTGAGACCGCAGGTGCGGAGGGATCTGCAAGTTTCCGAGTGAGCACGTACAACGAAATATGTCGCGACCCGAAGGATTTTTCTGACAACGATGGTGTACCTCGTTGCTCGTTCACAGTGACAGGTCTGTCGCCAAATACCAAGTACGCTTTTCGCGTTCGTGCGCTTAATGGCTTCGGCGCCGGTGCATATGCTTTTTCATACTTCATAACAGCCCCAGCGAGACCTGCCGAACCGTTAGCAACCGTGATAGGTCCGCACAGTGTGAAATTCACGTGGGAGAACTCGTCGTATTACATGCGGCGACTAGGAGAATTGCAAGAGGTTTTCCGGGAGGCTGATGTCGACGGCAATGGTCGAATCTCGCGCGACGAGTTCGTGGAGGAAATTGAGCGTCGCAAGCCCAAGCTGGTAGCTTTCCTCCAGCAGACTACCGCAGCAGCGACAGCAACTGATAATAATGCAACGTCACCTGCTCCGCTAAGCGTTTTCGACGCCATCGAGACGGACGACAACGAGAGTATTTCGTGGGACGAGTTCCTTCGATTCTTTCATGGCATATTGGATCTCTCGGATACATCATCACGAAGCTCTCGTACCTCTAAATTCTCTTCCAAGTCGTTTACCAGCTCACACAGGTCGTTGCGTAGTTCGACATCTCGTTCATTTCAAAGGATTTCAAAGGGTTCCAGCAAATTGAGCCCTTCAGCTTCATCCTGTCGATACATTCTTAAACAGTGCTCGAACGAGTCTGCTGGCGAATACGTGGAGATTTACCGCGGTGCATCACCAAAGTTCGAGGTACTGGGGCTCCACAGCGGAACGACTTACCAATTCCGTGTGCAGGCTGTGAATGCAGAGGGCCGAGCCAGTCTGCATAGCGAACCGGTGATCGTGAACACACTGTTCCCTACACCAGCACCACCGAGTATCAATACATCGACTTTCGAGCCTGCAGTTCGAAGTGGAATCGTGCAACTCCGCTGGGCAGTGGCAAACATTCGACCAAGCTTATCAGCCGCAGGTTTGCGGACTCCAAATGGTGCTGATCATCAAGTTTCTCGCCTACTGAAGGAGTGGGCACAGGAAACGAGTTTGGATGATGGTAGTGTTGACTTCAAGGCTCGGTTCGATCGCTACGACGTGGATGGCAGTGGGTATCTCGAACTGCCCGAGTTCCAGACACTCTTGAGCGAGCTAGGTGTGCCCCCGACACCAGAGCGTCTCGCTGCATACTTAGCAGCCTTTGACCAGGATTCCGACGGCAAGATCTCGTTTGCTGAATTTGCTCGCTGGTGGACGCAGTCAGACGTTCAATACGTACTGAAGCGTGACTCTGGTTATCAGGAAGGCGATGATGACGATACACTGATACCAGGATCCTCAAAAGCTGATGAAATGCGTCTAGTTTGCTACCGTGGTTGTGAGGTGACAGCCACAATCAGTGGACTGGAGCCCAACACTCGGTATCGATTCCGGCTTCGAGTAGTAGGTGCTCATGCATCCAGTGCACTAAGCGAAGCACTGACAATTTACACGGCTCCCAGCGCACCAACATGTGTAGGACGGGTAGATGTAGGCTATGACAGTGCTCTAGTTCGCTGGCATCCAGGTACTGGTGGTGCTGTACGATACGCAGTAGACTGCAAACGCATTGAGACCCTGACCCCAAAGGCTTCAAACTCCAATGATGGCCCCAGTGAATGGCGTCGTGCATATGAAGGTCGTGAAGTACTAGTTTACATCCGAGACTTGCAGCCTGAGACGGTTTATCGACTTCGCGTGTTTGCCATAAACAGCGATGGGAACCCAAGCGCGCAGTCGACGGTCTCACAACTTTGCACGACGAGCAAAGAGGACGCACAGCGTCGTTCTCGGTTGATCAAACGCCCTACAGGGGCTGCGGATTACTTTACCATCGAATGTGGACCAGAAGAGGGAGACCTGGTGCTTGGAGATACTGTGCTCTTTTGCGAACGACTCGTGAGCCGCACCACAGAAAATGACCGCTTCTCAAAATCCAGCCCCGGTTTGGCACAGGCTTCGGTGTACTCAGTGACCAGCTCCACTGGAGGTGCAGAAACAATTGGAGAGCGCACGATTGCAGCGAGAGTTTTAGGAATTTCTCGACACCCTCGATACGGGAACGTATTGGCACTTATAGTGATGTGGTGCACTGTTCAGCTTTATACCACGG
Organism: Phytophthora megakarya; assembly: GCA_002215365.1. Classification (NCBI taxonomy): domain Eukaryota; phylum Oomycota; class Peronosporomycetes; order Peronosporales; family Peronosporaceae; genus Phytophthora; species Phytophthora megakarya. Next base: position 6,012 of record NBNE01001370.1, on the reverse strand, counting down.
AGTCGTTAGCAAAGACTTCGAGACGTAGTGGCACGAGTATCAGCAGTAAAAAACGGATGACGTCTATCCATACTGCTGGCCGAGAACTTGCAGCAATGGGAAACACCGATGGATACTCACTAGCTCCAGAACTCAAAATCTCCAGACCTGAACAGGATTTGTACCGCTTTGACACCTTTCGCGCGGTGTGGGAAGACGAAGCTGCTCGATATCCAAGCACATGGGATAAGTAGAGTCTACTTATCTACAGTACTTGTAGACACAAGCGAGCAGTAGATATATCAAACTGTGTAAGAGAGAGTAACGGCACATGGCAAAGAGGATCTACTTACGGTTTGGCGAGTTGTCTACTTAGTGATTTGAATATCGCGAATGAGTTCACATAGCTCGTCGTCAACATACTGCGGAGCGTTCTGAGCTTCGCCACGCTGACGACCCTGATCTTGCAGTTGCTGCAACAGCGTTTTTGAATCGGGCTCCCTCGTGTCAGCCTTGCGGATGAAAACAACACTATTTACATCCTGCTCGCTCGGTTTCAGTGCAAACACAGCACGCGACCCGGTGAACGCACGCTGGAGTCGCGCGATGATATCCTTGTACAAACTGCTATCACGGCAGGATACGTTGATGAGAAGTACGCCACGAGGAACCAACAGGCTGTGCACGAAAGCCAAGAACGCGTCCTCCACAAATCTAACAGGAGGACAACTCATGCCCACATCATGCTGCTTAGCGTCCACGTCCACAATTATCGAGTCAAAAGGTAACTTCTCAGCTGCCGCGGACTGCTCAGCCACATACCTTAACGCATCGTCAACAATCACTCGCATGTGTTCATCTTGACGGAAACCGAAGTACTGTTCAGCTACCGTCACGATTGTCGGATCCAACTCACATGCTGTTACATCCATACCTGGCACGTTGTCGTGTAGGTATTGCGCCAGACACCCTCCACCGAGACCAAGCACCAACGTGCGGTGGGGTGCGTCTGGTGAGGTCTTAGTTGATAATGAGGCTGCGTGAAGCGATGCAACCATGCCCTTGTGATAATCAAATGCCAGATAGGACGTGTCCACACCCGCCTGCTTAGCTTGAGTCTTCTTTTTCTTCTTCTGGTTCTTCTTTTTGTTATTTTTCTTCTTCTTAGCAACAGCTGCTTGCTCCTCAGATGTCATGCCCGGGGTTTCGGCGACAGCAGGGATATCCACTGGAAACGAGGTGGCAGCAGACGTGCATGGAATAGAGGTAGCGTTTCCACGTGCCAACATTTTCACCTCACTTTGAATGACGTTGGTGTTGCTGAGGAACACCAGACGGCGGAGAGTTTCGTTGTCCTCTTGCACCTCCTCCACGAAGAAAGCCCCGCTTAGTGGCGACTTACCTTGATGCACAATGTTACGCGCACCAAGACCTTCCTCCACCGTCAAATACGGGATCTTTTCATCAGACCCGAGCGTGTCTGGGGTCAGCTCCATGACTTTAGCGTTTAGTTCTTTCTGTACCTGTGCAGTGCTCTCAAAGGCGTGGCCACCACGACCAAGAGCAACAATAATCAGACGACTAAATCCAGCCCCAGCAGCAAGCTCGTTAGCTCCCTCCTCAGTCGAAAACATCCACTCGTGCTCACGACCCTGAGGGATCAAGAACACAGCGCAACTACCGTTGGGTCCGCGCACGTGGGCATCCACCAGCCGTAGCGTAAACCGCGGGTTCACCTGACCATCCACGCCTCTATTTGGTGCGACACTCTTCGTTGCGTCCTTCTCGTCGTTAGCAATGAGCTCAATAACCTCCTGTCGGCCTACCTTAAGTTGACGTAGCGCCGCCTGTGTCATGGCGAACCACTGCGTAGCTTCCACTTCATGCGTCAACCAGCGCTGTCGTGCGTCACCTGATTCGCTAACAAACTGCTTGGCATTGTACTGCGCCTTCTTGGCTGCCTTCGCGTCCGACTTAGGGCACTTGAGCGCCGCAGCCAGGAACGGAGCGAAGGGTTTACGCGCCTCTCGCGGCAATTCCTGCATGTCCACACCCCAATTGGTCTCGTGCTCGTCTTTGAGGCAGAAGAAGCTGAGCAGATGCTGCAGGATAAAATCCTGCGCCATCGTCACGCAGCAGTAGCGACCGCCAGGCGCCAGCACCCGTTGCACTTCTCGCAGCATCTTCGAGGCGTCAGTCTTGATCTCCGCCGTATCTTCCGCCATGAGAGCGTCCAGCGCGCCCTTGTCCATCACCAGGTCGAAGCTCGCGTCCTGCAGCGCGCGCATGTCCGTCATGTCCATCACCTGCCACTGCAGCGTCGGCTCTTTGCGCCGCATCTCGTCGATCACGCGCTCGCTGAAGTCCACACTCAGCAGGTCCAAGAAGCCGTCGGCCGCCAGATCCGCACTCAGCGCCGAGTTGCCGCAGCCCACGACCAGCACGCGCACTTTGGCCTTGAGGCGACGCACGAGCGACGCGGGGGCGACATCTGGCAAGCGCAGAAGCGCCTGCAGACCTGGTCGTAAGGACGCGTAGTCTCCGTACCATTCGAATGCCTTCTCGCCTCGCTTCTGGAAGAACTGGTCCCAGTATTCCTGCTTGCGGAAGTCCTCCGCCTTGCGCGGCAGCAGCTCGTGGCCCTTGCTCGTCATCTTAAAAAGTGGCCAATCGTTGAAAGTGGCTACCCCTGTGAAAGCCGATTAGGTACATGATGTCTTTCACACAAGCGGAAGAAGGAATACTTCAGAAAGTAACGATAAGAAGTGACGCTATCAATGTGCTCCGCAGCCAATGCGTCATTCAGACGAGTGAATCTCTTGCGAGTATGGACGGCAGCAACCCCCGTACGTGCAGGTGGTGATCCCCGCGCATGAGGTCTCTGACGCATTTATGATGTTTGATGTTCCCCTCGCAGCCAAGAAGACGTTGAGCGCCTCAGCCAAGGAGTTCTCCTTCAACCCTGGCGCCTCCACTTGGGCGCCCCCTGCGTCCTTCACGCCGCCACCCCCTGCGCCTGTTCCGACTCCCGTCTTCGACGTGGCGATGCCTGTACCCAAGAAGGGCGGTGCTGCTATGTTGGGTGCGAAGGCTGCAGCCCCTGTTGAACCTGTTGCCCAATTGGAAGAGAAGGTGGAGAAGTTGGTCGTCGAGGAGAAGAAGGAAGAGCCCAAGACAGAGGAGGCAGCTGAGGAGGAAGACACGTTCGAGGAGGAGGAGGAAGTCGGCGACGAGGACCCCCGTGAACACCTGAACGTCGTGCTCATTGGCCACGTCGATGCCGGAAAGTCCACTCTATCAGGCAACCTGCTTTACCTTATGGACATGGTGGACAAGCGTACCATTGAGCGGTACGAACGAGAGGCGAAGCAGCGCAACCGTGACAGTTGGTTCTTGGCCTACATCATGGACACGGGCGAGGAAGAACGTACGAAAGGTATTACTGTCGAGGTCGGACGAGCTCACTTCGAGACAGAGAGCCGTCGCTTTACGATTTTGGATGCCCCTGGACACAAGAACTACGTGCCCAACATGATTCAGGGTGCATCACAGGCCGACGTGGGGCTCCTTGTGATTTCGGCCCGGAAGGGCGAGTTCGAGACGGGTTTCGAGCGTGGTGGACAGACCCGTGAGCACGCTATGCTTGCCAAAACGCTGGGTATCAACAAGCTCATCGTTGTGATTAACAAAATGGACGAAGCCAATTGGGCGCAAGAGCGCTACGACGAGTGTGTCAACAAGCTGCGCCCGTTCCTGCGAATGTGCGGTTTTGCTGTCAAGCGTGACGTAGCGTTCATCCCTGTGTCTGGTCTGCACGGTGATAATGTGAAAGTGCCGCTCGAAAAGACCAAGGCGCCGTGGTACGAGGGTGACTCTCTTATCAACTACATGGACAAGATGCATATTGCTAACCGTAACCCCGACGGTCCTATGCGTGTACCCATCCTGGATCGCTACTCGGAACGTGGCACCATCGCTTTGGGTAAGGTTGAGTCAGGTGTTCTAAAGACGGGACAAAAGGTGGTGTTGATGCCTACGAACACTCCAGCTGTGGTGAACCAAGTGTACATCAACGACCTGCCCGTGCGAACAGCCAAGCCTGGCGAAAATGTCACTATCCGTCTCTCTTCCGGTTTGGATGATGTCCAAAAGGGTTTTGTGCTCTGCGGCACCAAGGAGAAGAACCCGCCGCGCGCTATCCACGCCTTTGCTGCTCAGATTGCCCTTGTGGACACTCTTGAGCACCGTCCGTTGCTGACAGCAGGCTACAAGTGCATCTTGCACATTCACACTGTTGCCCAGGAGTGTGTGATTGCGAAATTGCTGCGTCCTATCGACCCGAAGACTGGCAAGCCGGTGAAGAAGCACGTGGCCTTCATCAAGCAGGGCCAGTCCGTTGTGTGCCGGATTGAGGTGGAGCAGAGTATTACGGTTGAGACGTTTGCAAACATGCCTCAACTAGGCCGTCTCACTCTTCGTGACGAGGGTAAGACGATCGCCATCGGTAAGGTGATGGCACTCGAGAAGTAAGGAGGTTGGACTTTTGCAGAACATGCCGCAGAAGGACGACAATACTTCAGACCCGCTTTGTTAGACAAGAGCTGGTCCCACTGCTACGTATGGAAGCTCAAGGCTGCCACACTAGGCGTCCCATGCCCACCGTCGTCATTGGTCTTATGAAGACCAAAGAAATTGCATTTGTTTGCCTTTGCTATTGCTGTTTACTCCTTACTTCCAACATGCTATACTACCAGCATCTCTCTAGCAAACTCTACCCAGATGTCCCAGCAATCGCGGTGGACATCTGCTCGCGTACAATCGCGAAGACAGCAACCAATGAGGCCAATTGTAGCTCCTCCGTAGTGCCATTCGACAGGCGATGCTCGAGTTTGGCCAGCTCGTCGTATAAATGCATGCGGCATCGCGGCGGTAGCTCCAGCTCTGTGGTGCAGCGGTATACATCCTGCAAAATATCGCTGGTAGCGTAGCCCTTGAGCTTTTGCATCTCGGCACAATTGCGCACCGCAGTGGGGTAGCTTTCGTTGAAGAGCCAATGGGTCACGGACTCGATATCCTTCGGCAGTGGGTTGCCTGTGCACAGATACACATTGGCTTCATTGACGACATCATGTGCCATGGACGTCGCCTGCAGAATGTTGAGGATGCGACGCATATCACCCTGCCCCAGCCGCAGAATGGCCTTGAAGCCGTCCTCTGTCATGTTCAACCTGGGCAACAGGCAATTAGATCGTGACAAGAACAAGTATTAAGTACAACAACGTACTTCTCCAGCTGTGCAATATGCTTGACTCTGCCGCTCACTTGGGTCTCGTTCAACGGGGCGAAGCGGAAGCGCGTGCATCGCGACTGTAGCGCTGGGATGATCTTACTCACGTAGTTACAGATGAGACAGAAACGCGCGTTCTTCGTGTACTTTTCAATCACTCGACGCAGTGAGAACTGCGCGTCGTTGGTCATGGAGTCGGCCTCGTCCAGGATGATGAGCTTCACGCCTTGACTGAAGAGTTTCTTGGTCCCCGCGAACTCCTTGATCTGGTTGCGCACCACGTCGATACCACGGTCGTCGGACGCGTTGAGCTCCAGCACCATGGAGCCGTAGTTGTTGCCGTACAGTCTCCTCGCAGCGGCGATGATCATGGACGTTTTGCCTGTGCCTGGAGGCCCATAGAACAGCAAATGAGGCAGCTTTTGCGCGTCGATGAGGCGGTTGAGCGTTGAGATGATCTCCTGGTGCGCGATGAGGTCGTCCAGCGACGATGGACGGTATTTCTCCACCCACGGCCACGACTCGGTCGACCGGTTGCGACTCGAAATGCCCTCGAACGCGGGCGCGTCCTCCGCCGACTTCATCTCCACATCCGCCATTGGTGATCTGATGGCTATTTGGTGCGGAGTACAGACAACGACAGAGAAATCCCACTAAAATCCGACTTTCGACATCGTTCCCGCAATAGTAAAAAATATATTTTAACCAGTCATATTCTTACTTAACCCTGTTTTAACCAATGAGAT